>DWHO01001148.1:0-16401 GCA_018247575.1 Eurytides lysithous rurik
TGCTATTTGCAAAAATTTTTGGGCCACCCTGTATAATGCAATATAATGCTTATTACGGAAATAATTGAAACTAACGAAATCAGAGAAAAATATAATCTTTTTAATGATCTTTTTTGATAGAATACATGGCATTAACGCTTATCTTCACTTCGTACGTGAAACATAGCGACGTGATACAAACTTTTACGCAAGAAGTTTCGTAAAGAAACAGATATAAACAGTCCATGGTGTTAATAATATGTTATGCAAATTAACCATTGGTCTTGGTGTATGCGGAAGACAGGCTTGCTTATCTTGTGTACATGTATGTGGTTTTAGAAAACGTCACCATTGTTAACGTTGTTGGTGGATGCCATTATCAAAGAGTTAAAACTTAAAATAAATAACATAAGTATAAAATGAAATTTCACGCGTTATTTTAAACTTGTCAATTAAAAAGTGGTACATGATTTTATGTTAACTTAAGCTGCAAATTCATGAAACTATTTTTAACTATTGTTCGTCTTCTATTTCTTATTAAATACATATATCCCTTAGAACCATTTGACAAAATTAAGCAATTTTGGTAATAATGAAATTGTTTGAGATCCTGAAGCCGAAGAAAATTGCCAAGTTAAATTGCGGATGTCAGAAATTCTCAACTTACTCATTTCACTCTTTACTCATCTCAATAGTCGTCATTTAAATACGAAACACAATATTTTTCAAAACGATTGTGTTTCTGTTTTTTTTTTCTTGTTTCGGAACATTAAATTATTTAAACTCTAAATCCCAATAATTACAATCGGTTGTCATGAAGGTTTGAAAATTACAGCGAATATTAAAATCGGTATACCGATCGTTATGCAACATGTGATATTCAATATTTTCTTGTAGTTATAGAACCCGTTTGTGTCGTTATTCTGGGGAAATACCACAACATTTCCAGTTACTCTACCGTCAGGCAGTGACATAAAAGACTTACTGTATTCCAGTTTGTAAAGGAAACTATTGGGTATAAGATGCACCACGTTATATATCTGTGTACAAAACTCAGCCAAATCAAACACAGTTTTAAAGCATCAAGTAGCACTGTACTCTTATTCTTCTCGCTCTTGCTTGTGTTGGCACAAAACCTAATTAAAAAAAATCTTTACGAGAATACTGTATCACCAGAAATTATATACGCCATAATCTAATTTTGCCCTTTTTAATCTTATTTCATTAATTTATATATTAGAACAGATATATATTAGAAACTGTTTCAATAAAAAACGTCGTCGCTCGTACATGGTAAATATTTAATAGCAGATGAAAGGCGGGAATAGTGACAGATAGTAACTAATAATGCTTGACTGATTAATAGAATAGTTTATTTAATTACTATAGATAAAACTTTGATTAACGATTTAGAAAACATAATTTAATCATGAACTCCTTTCTCCAACTCTTTTCTCACGGTGCGTCATGAAGGTGATCCAAATTTTAAATTATATAAAGTTTTTGCTACAAAAAAACGAATTAAATGTGTGTGAATTAAATGTGTATATCATTATTCTTGTCAGACGGATTATTCAAATATCCTTGAAACTTCAAATAACCTTGCTAATGGTAAATAAGCTACTTTATAAACTAGCTCAAGTAACTGTAATTTAAAGGTTTTTTTTACTTCAAAGCGAATAGTCGCAAATTTGTCCCACATACCGTTAAGAAATCACTTTGTAGACGTACAACCATTGCGTATTGTTATGTATTTGAATTTTTCCTTGTTTCCGTAAAGGAATAAATTTAGCATATAAACGTCGTTAAAAATTGTTGTTAAAAGGGAAAAAGATATTTCTTTTTTATAAATAATTGTCAGTAATGAAATTCAAGAAAACTTTGAAATAAATGTTAAACGAGACATAACCAAATATAAATGGTCTTATTGGTCTTTACGTATTCGATATATATTTATGTATTAGGGCTTAAGACAACTAAGTTATATAAGATATATCGGTATAAATGTATTATGCTATATCCGAAGAAAATCACCAAAGCATACACAATGGTTAGAAATACAAACTGAGGTATAGTATAATAGTATATACAGTAACAGCCAGCTAAAAATTACACATAGTGTTCCACCAGTCCCCCGTTTGACGTTGTGAACTATTTCTATTCGAGTGGCATTTACGACACTGTTGCAACGGATGCAGGCAGTTGGCCATTGTGCTTAGAAAGCATATCTCGACCACAGGTTATTGAGGAAATTTCGCTTCATTGCCCATATAACTCTAACAAGCACTCGAACGTGGAAAACGTTTCTATTCTTACTTTTACGTTACGTTGTTGTGTAAATCTTTACACTTGTCAACAATGTAGGTGAAGAATCCTCGCTATGTTCTGTCCAATGAAGAGTTATGCTTGTTATATTCTTGTTATGTATTTTGTTACATAGTTGTTATGTATGTGTGAAATTGTTTCTACACTTTGGGATGTCAACCCAAATATGATGAGGACATGTTTATGGCGAATATATTTATGCATAATGGCACAGACTAAGGACGAATTTTATAAGACCTATTCCGTTGGCCTATAAAGTCCTATGAACTACCCAAATTGACTGTTACACGAAGCGAATTTAATAACTTTCTGGCAAGTCATTAGATCAAATTACTACCTTGTATGCATATTAAGTTTTCAAAATGGCATGTTAAACAACATTTAGAACTCTAGTGGGCGCTTTTAAGTATATTTTCGTGAAATTATCTTTTCAATTATTTTAGTTTATATTAATTACAATTAAACAAATAAGTAAGTTACTCTATAAACTATAAACTCTTAAAACTTATGATATCCAAGGCGTGACGGCGAGGACTTGATATGACAATGATACTTAAAAAAACATCTCTGATTATTATAAAATGTTTACTGTTATTCTCCGTCTCAAATTATTTTTCTGACTTATGCATTCCCAAACGTTTTATTGTTATATTGACGTCTGCGACTTGATGCCCCGAAATGTCGTAAAAGGTAGGGGTCACAAATGTTAATAGTTTTAACAAATCAATGGGAACTTTAATTAAACATTAATCCAAAAGTTATGTATTGGTTAAAAATTCAACGAAACTTATCTTTCCGACAAACATTTCTTGTCGTTTTAGTTACGTAATGTTTATTAAATCTATGCATAAAGTTTATAATATACACGTATATTATGCATGCATGTGATATCGCTGGGTATTTCACAATCATGACTCTTTGGAACGGTATCATTACCTTATTCTGGATGCAACTATGATGGGTGGATTGATGTCAGCGGCGGCCTGAGGCGGTGGGCTATCTTGTAATTATCAACCCGGGCACCGAACGTGTCTTACACAACACATCGCAGCGCCTAAAATCATGTAGTCATGATCATCATATAATTTCACATCATACGTGGCAAACGAACGATACGCGTAACGCGCTCGACGAATTATAAGCCTATCATTATCATTCAATCATCATGCAAAACCGCCTATCGATTTCTTTTTAAATGGGAGAAGGTACAAAATATCGTAAGATTACCGCCATTTTATGGAGTTAATTTCATTCATTTTAAGTGACATGACGAGTAAGTACGATGGAAAATAAGTGGTGAGCCTTTCCATAAAAAATATTAACAAATTCATTGGCGCCAACGCGAGATTTGATGTAAGATTTTTCTTTTTTTAAGAAAATTTGATCTATTGCGTTACGCCAATATAAGTTAAAAATACACCTTATAGCATTCTATGCTTAAGTATTCTATTAGTAGTTTGTGAACGCAATGTCTAAAAGTTGTACTGTCGAGTTTATGGGAAACCATGGCAACAGTAACTATCTTTTAATATATACGATCATAAATCTATCTGCTGAGCAAATCATTTTCTATGAATTTAAATTGTTGTGAAATGTCGTAAACGGGGTGAAATTTTAACGCAACGCAACGCAACACTTACACTCACTCACGTTATTGCATTTTTTTTGACAAGCATGATTCTTTACCAACTATTTCTGAAAAATTAATTATAGACCGAAATAAATTGATATGACATAGAATAACAGCCTTTCGTGGAAACATAAGAATAAAATTTAGGCTTGGCATCATACGAATCTACTAAAACAATAATTCACGACGCAGTCATTGAGACATTGTTATAAAGCAAAATGATTGCGTTGCGAAGTAATTGGAAATAATCTGTATAAAATAGATAATAATATAAGTGGTAAATGAAACTGCCTGCCTTCCTGCGTCAATTTCAACCGCTTGCACAAAAGCTCTCGTAATGATTATTATCGATTCACTGCCCATTACATAGTCCTGTTACAAAGGTCAATTAAATAACACATCCGAAGGCGTTCGGGGTGTAATTGAAGACTTGTCAATACTTCTCTCATACGAGACGTGATCCATGTACTGTTGAAGTAATCTTTGTCTCATAGAAAGTGAAACTTCCCCCGTGTTGACAATAACGCCTTATGTAATTTCGTGCCATTGTGCGCATATGAAATAGCTCTCTGATGTCAGCCGTTTAGTAAACACGCCCACGTTATCTTGTCGCACCGACCATGAAGTTTGCACTCCTAAGTAGTCATCATAACTCTGTTTAATATTTACAAGTGCGCCTTATGTGCGCTTATACTGTAAACGTACGTACTACCGTAAAATCGACAACGATATTACTTTCAGATTTCTGAATTTAATTTTGGTTATTCCGAAATAATTTATCCTTAAAGTGATATGTAAAATAGTAAATCATTTTATTTCAATTATTTGAATATACCTCCTTTTAAAAAAATAAAATTACTCGATGTACAAGGTCACCAAAGATAGTTTGCGTGTAGTTAAACAGGCAGTTCATAGCATCATGAATATTATTCACCCACGCACGAGCGACTTTCTGTTGGAATTTCTCGGAATACAACAAGTACAAATAGTAAATATAATTAAGCATCCCGTTTTCACATACCGATACGACGACGTTTAAACAAAGTCGTGACTTGTAAAACAAACTTGGATGTACCCATCACGCATTGTTTCGTGATGAATGCAAAAGTTTACATTTTTTAAGTCTAATACAATATTTTGAGTAAGCCAATAATATTTTGAGAAATCAGGTGGAATATTTAAAAATTATAACAATTATTAAGCAAAGCAACTTGCAGTTGTAATTCAAAGTAGCCTGTGTTAGGTATGACATTAGATCAACTAACGTCTGCGTCCGTTGATTTTAAACGCTGTAGCTTAGAATCGACGAATATTTAGAAAAAAGAATTAAACACTATAAAACCCAAAAATAGAGTTTATTAAACATTGTTTAGCTACTACAACTAAGCTATTATATTCGTTTAATCGTTTGATCATGGATGTCGTTCGACCGAATCTATTGTATATACAGTCAAATCTGTTTTAGATTAGTTATCTCTTAAGTATTTTTTCTTTATATAATGCCAATTACATTAGTAACACATACACATACTTTAAAATTTCTCACGATCCACGCGCTAAATATTGCCCAATCTTCAAGTTGATGGTGCACAAGTTATTTTCAACTTATTCAATCTCATTCATCTTTATAGAACTGGTCAATACTTGCGCAATGTCTTAATAGAAAGGAAGCATAATTTTTGTATACTTGATGTGAGATATGAGAACTAGAAAAACGAGTGATCTAGTAGAATGTTGTTGTCGGAAGTTGTTCTCTTGCACAACAAGTTTTTAGGTAGAATTTTTATTAATGTTCCCTTTAATCATATTTAATCTGTAGAATAGTAGTAATCTCATTATGTAAATATATATAAAATGCAAAAGTCCTGCACTTGCGAATTCAAATGAATTAATTTAATACAACACAATCTTAATACAATTTGACTCTTCACACGTTATAGGAATAAGAATAAAAATAGCAATAAAATGTGGGTCCCATTATACATGAGTAGGATTACCATCATATAGAAAAAAAAAATTGTTATACGGATCCTACATTTCTGAACTTTAGAAAAACTTTCCAACAGCTTAGTAGGTAAAGATATAGAAACATCTTTATATAATGGAAATTATTTAACACGCATTGATACCAAAATATGATCATAAGCCAGATTAGCTCAAATAAAAGAATAAACAAAACCTAAAATAATAATAATAATGTAATATTAGTGATTAAAATGTTCGCACACAGTTTATTGTGAAATTGTCATTGTTTGATTTTGATATCACGTGTGCAATGCTCATTAAAAACAATTGAAACTTGTCCATTCTTAGAGAGAGCTATGAGTTTGACGTGATTGTTCAAAATGTTAAGACGCGCCTGGAGCAACATCAAAGGTCACGCATCGTTCCTTTTTTTCTCATAAACAACAATACATCGTCCTATACGAAAGATCCCATTATAAAAACTTTAATATTAATGACAATGACACACATGAACCAACTTCTGATTACTTTAAAGAACTCGTTACTATTATATATATTTTGACTTTTGCATTTATCAACGAGACAAATTCTTGCCATTTATAATACTTAATACATAATTTCTTTCCTATTACTTACGCTAATCTGATAATACGTTGTATATAAGAACTTAAATAAGACTAATCCCTTACATTTTTTACTTAATACACATGTACAATAACTTTTTATCAAAATTATTTAAAATAATAGAGAAGAAAATCAGGAAGAAAATCAAAATGACTAGAAAAAACCGGCGTAATCTTTCTTAGGGTTTTATTCATTAGATATAGCATTATATATGTTATAATATATATTCTTCGTTTTCGCTTTCCTATATAAAAACGAAGTAAATGACACATTGAGTAACTTTTTGGCGACATATTGTTTTCTATTTCATAATATGTTTGACTTCGAGTCATCGAGAAACTACTATGAGTCCCCCTCCAAACGTAAGATTCGCGTTGTACACAAAATTTAGCTTTCTCGTGGACAATGATAAGCAAATACAGAGATAGATGCATTGCGTAACAAAATAAAAATACCAGACTTTTTTTGTATAATCGGTATAGTGTTATGGCGGTTTTAGTTGAAACTTAATCAGCTGAAGCCATATACGAAGGCTGTAAGATAAGTACCAGTCTATGAAAAAAGTGAGTTATTTAGTTACCTTTTAACTCTATACATTTTTCCACCGATATTCAAGCTTCAATAAGCCTTCCAAAAATATGAATAAGCTGATGCATTGCCGTGACGAAAAAGTACTTTTCCTTTACTTCTTTAAACGGAGTCGTTTGTCCTTTAACACAGCGTCAAATATATATAATTTGGCATATGTACGGCTTGTTATCGTTGTCCCTCTTTCTAAGTAGTCAATATATATTATGCATTGCGAATCCCAAAACGGTTGCCATGACATTTCTAGTCGATGGGACAATTTCTTTCTTTGGGGCAGATTGGCCCGGTAAATTTCACTTCGACTGTTTTTTTCATTTCTGGGGTGTAGTGGTCAATCCAAGTTTCGTATACGGCCGAGAAACGACGCAGAAACTCCTTCGGATTACATTTGAACACGACCAACTGCCCCGAAGTAGTCAAGTCGGTTCTGTATTTGTTCCTCCGTGAATAGCACCCATCTCGCAAATACTTTCTTCATAACTGACTTTTCTTCCAATTTGTTTTGTACCCGCTCGATAGAAACGTTTACAACATCAACAATTTCTCGAAGTTTTATTCGGCTGTCGGTTAAAACAATATTTTCAATTTTCTTCACCATATCCTCTATAGTCACCTCAAGTAGGCGAACCGGCCGATCCTTATCAAGGACGACTGTTCTTCCCCGCTTAAATTCGTTAAACCAATATCTGATGGTTATCTTAGAAGGTGCATATATGGTAAATGCGGTTTACCATTCGATTGCATTCTTACTTTTATTTTATAACATCTTTATCCTTCAAAAAATGAGACTCAAATTACGGACAGATGTTCTTTTTGCGTTTTTAACAATTTAAAGTTCACGCTTTCACTGCGAAATGAAAAAATAACTGTCTCTGTCGAATGAGAGAAAAAAACAATTTTTTTAATTTATTTATTTACGTACACATAAACACATGGGAAAATAAACAGATGATATAAAGAAAATTGAGTACAAAGGCACTACTTATTCCAAAATGAAATTTCGAAAAGAATGCAAAAAAAATCTTTCAAAAGAATGCTATTTTTACTTTTAAATTTTCGTAGGTAACGGTCGTATACATGTTTTCGGCCAGTGATATTAATATATTTAGAAAAAGGGTACTTATCAAACAACTCTCGTTAAAGATTTTATATTATTTTAATTTTCACACTTTATATTATGATTAATTAGGCAACTGTCCCAGTACAAAATTACATTGATTGCAGGGACTTGTTACATCGATTAATTCGTGACTATAAGTTAAAAGTAAATAGAATTATGATAAATTCATCGTTTTATGTGCACTTCGATATTGAGTTTAACATTTAAAATATATTTATTTTAAAAGATTAAACAGGTATAAAGAATAATAAATTTCCCATTTTTTACGTACCTAATTGGACAATATAAGATGTCACGCTGAAGATGACGTGTTGTGTAATCGAGTCACATTCATTGTTCATAACACAAAGAAGTTAATTGGAACCGTTTTTGCATTTAACATTGCAATGTTTTTAGCCTAAAAACATTGCAATCATGGAAACGTGGAAATATACGTGCTTATAAGCAACCGCTTTGCACTGAATAAAATTGAATCTACATCTAAGATTTAATCAACGCGATATCCATATTAAATAACCCGTATATAAGGTATAACTCGTACATCATAAACATTTCAACATCAGTCATGTGTTAAACACAGATATGTGACATTATTTTAGTCTAATGCATCCAAATTTTAGGTACCATTAGAATGACAACCTCTACTCAGTGCGGCATCTCCCTCTCTCTAATAATTTCCTGGATGCCGCACTGATTAGCTTTACCACTTTATGCATTTCCCTCGTATAGTTATAATTAACCATTGATATCATTATGTGAAGAAAATATTTCTCTGTTTCAGGTGCCGCTAATCATTCTTGTTGCTATATTTTCCTTAAGTATAGCACAAGACCAAACTGAAAACTACGGGAATGTTGATAATAGCTTAGAAACGAAACCTTCTGTGAGATTAGATCCTTATATAAGAAAAGCTTTACTAAAAGCACTCACGGATCTAGAAGAAAGTGATAATGTTACAAATATTGAAACAAGTGATGGTAATCCGACTGTTGAAAGTGAATATTTAAGAACGGGTGAAGATGCATCAACAGTGCAAACATCCAACAATGACATTCAAATTCATTCGTATGTCGTTAACGGCCAATCTGCATTCTCGAACAGTACAGACGCTACACCTACGCTGATTGACAATAGTATATCTATTTTAGGCACTACGATCGGAAATGTTGAAAATCAAGTCACTGCTGCTTTGCCGACACAAAGTACTTTTTCTGAAATATTCCAAACCAAAGAAAGCGATAATCTTGCCCATTTGCGAATAAAACAGAGTCCAAAAATCGATACTATCAAAAAAGACACAACTATAAATACCAAGCCAACAACTACTACAACAACGACTACAACGACTACGACTCCTAAACCAACACATGACGGGGACGGAAAAAACATTGAAGAAGTCAATAAAAAAGATGTTCAAGTTTTCCAAGCTCCCCTGGTCGCCGCTTTTACAGTTCATCAAGATGCCCTCGGCCTTCCAAAGAAGGTTGTTCCTATTTATCAGCAAACAAATGTATTTGACACACTAAAATCACAACCATCTACAACTGTGCACACAGGGGTAGTGCCTCCTCAGATATTTACCCAAAACTTACCATTTGAAAATAGAAATCTTAATAAAATACCTCAAAATAATTTCGTATCGCAACAATTACTATTGCAAAAACAACTTGAAGAAAAGCAACGAATATTAGAAGAACAACTTCAATTATTACGACTTCAACAAAAACAACAAGAGGAACTACTACGAAAGCAACAGTTTCTGCTACAGCAAAAGGAAGCTCAACGACAACAACAAATCTTATTTGAGCAAGAACAGTTAAAGAGGCAGCAGCTTCTTGTGGAATCACAAAAAGTACAGTTTCAGGGACAAAAATCTGTGCAACCCAATCGATTCCTGAACCAAAACAGTTTACAAGAAAATCAGTACCCACAAGTGTCAATACAACCGAGTGTACATTTGGAACAAGTCAATGTGTTAGCCAATCAACAGCAACTACCTAACAGAGAGGCCGTAGATTTTCTTATCCACCTTCGCAGTCAGCGGCCTGAACAATTTCCATTACAAGAAAATCACCTACCACAGGGCATCAGTAGTTTCTTACAACCAAATCCAAGTCAGGCGCCCTTTCACCTGGGTCCAAATTTCAACCAATTGAGATTATCTGATGAGCAAACTAGGCAAAAACAGGGCAATAGAGTGTTTCGTCAAGAGAGTGGTGTAGGAAATTTTGGATTGAATCAAGATTATAACCGATTCAATACTTTTAGTCCGATTTACACAAACAGGTTTTTTCCACTTAACAGACAAAATCAATTTAATGCAGATGCCCAATTAAAACAATTATTGGTGCAAACTGGTCTTAATGGAAAAGCACACGAAGATTTGAATATAGTGACAAAAGTATTGTCGTTGAACCACGGTATACCTATTAATAACAATATTTCTAATAGATTACCATTCGACAGCCGAAGGCATGTAAGAACTTCTTTATAGAACAATATTTACGTACATTAATAAAAAAATAATATAAGTTTATATTCATTATTTCATATAATAGATATAAAACCATAGTTTAACTCGTCTTTCATATTTAAGCACGTACATAAATCAGAAAAATTATAATATAACATACCATTTATAAATAAATGGCTAATGCTACCATTTTTGCTGTTATTATGCAACCAAAGAAGTTACGCAAAATCTGTCTTTACATCTAAACTGGTTTTTATTTCTTTTCATCCGGATTTATCACTTAGAATTACTGAAACTTAACATTACCCTAGGTGAAATCATTATTTATTTTTTTTAAACTGCCATAAGTAGGTAATTTATGCTTGCGTTTGTACCGCACCTTAAGGTGAAGAATTCAAAAGGTACAATATATTGTTATATGTTAATAACAAAATATGCAATTTGTTAATATTTTACAAAATAAGTTAATCTAGATATAAGCTATATATTCATTTAAAAAAATAAATGATAAATTAATCTGATCTTTTACATTTATTTGGAAGAGAATAAATAAAAATGCCTTTTGAACTAAAACGTTTTTATTTTTTACTTTATTTGAGATAAATTTAAGTTATATTTAACAAAACTTTCTTTCTAAATTTAGTTCTTCGTTTATTAAAATGTCAATATCAAATCAAAGCTTAATGCAGAAAATCTGAATGTAAGTCATACTATTTATTACATTAATAAAATTACTTTTAAACTGAGAATTATGACCGAAATTGTTTTTTTTTTCTAAAACGCTATAAATTTTATTTGTTCAGTGACTACTTTTTTACAAAGATAAAGTATAAATAAATATAGAAATAAAGAGTTTTATTTCAAGCACATTTGCATTAAAAATAGTAGTATGTAGGAAATTAAAAAAAAAACCTCTACTGTTAGTCTCCATTTTTATATAAAATAATAAGTCTTACCGCAAACCATGAAGCGAATAAAAAACCCCTACCGCACTACGCGGCAAAGTACAGGATATCATCTATACCTCCTGGATGGATGGCATTCCGAACCGACACAACTTAGGATCCATCATGAAGAAAAGGGCTTACTCTTACCTTAAAGACAAGTCCTTTAATTTTCAGTGCGGCAGCGATCGCTTGTATGAGCCGCTTGCTGATTTCGCAAAAAAAATACACAAAAAAAAAGTTAATAAAGGTACCATTTTTTTATATTCAATTGTCAGCAACAGACGATATTTTGATAATTAATAAATAAAATTAAATTTTTTATCCATTAATAATTGTTCTTTCAACAAGTTTATTTTTCTACACAGCTGTATTGCACTTAATTATATCTAACACATAATACAATTGGAAGATTTTACAAATACTGATAGAACTTATTAGTATCAGTGGTTATTTCATTATGCAATATATAGCTAATATAAATCATGAAATAATTATAATAGACAACTAATAAATATCAACTTATTAGTTATCTATTATAATTGTAAAATTTACATTTCACATTATTCCCGATTGTAAAATTAACAAATTGGAAGTTGCTAAACAATTTTATTAATCATAAGTCGAAACAATACTTCCGATAAAAAACATAATTTTCATATTCGCCTCAAATTATGTGAAAAAAGAAATTAACATTTCAGCGGGTTTGTCGCCCTGATGAACTTTACGAAGTTGCAAAAATTATAAGGGTTGACATCTTTAAATACTATACAGTACAAGTATACAAGCTACTTGCTAATAACAAACAATAATAGCCAGCATTTGATTTTTATACTCAGTATCAGAAAAGTATTGAGACTTACAATGTCTACGTATGAAAACCATACATAGAGAATGTAAATCTCTACGAAACGTTAAATAACAAAAAGGAACTGAAAATTACTGCATTATACTTTATAATAGTTGCTTTCCACTGCATAATATTCATTCTCCTATTTAAAATTATATAGACGCTAGAAAGCATAAACACAGTAACCAGCAAAAACAAAATTATTCACCAGACACACCGATCGACGCGGTTTAATTTACTGCTTTCAAGAATTTAATTTAAAAAAAAAAATTACTCCATATGTCATTTAGTATGTTTGCATTCCAGCGTCGATATAAACGTTATTAAAAAAATGGTTACATCCAGTTTCCTTTTTTATCTACGTTTAATACTTATATCATTTATACATGTACTCTGTAATACTTATTTTGCACTAATTTTGTACTACAGCTTAGTTATGTTCATTTAAAATGTACATAGATGTTTATCGATGCATCAATCAAAAAAGTTGCGTCGATATTTTTCTATTTATCGAACCGAAACATTGATATTTCCGACGTATTGATAAAACAATAATTAATTTTCGTACCAATATAGATTTTGATAACCCAAAATGTAGGAAAGACTAGGACAGGGAAATTGAAAATCATAAAAATGAGACAATCTTATTTTTAATGCTCTTATTTTATTTGTTGTTCAATATTTGGTTCTTTTCTTGCCCAAAGGTATAACCATAACGTTCAACGGGGAAATGCAGCCAGCATTTTTGGTATCATGCCTCGCGGAGTAGGTTTATTAGATTTATAAGTTATTTCTTATGATAATATCTATTAGAAATAATGATAAATTCCAGTATTTTCTTTTCAAACTTAGTGGAAATACAATTTTATGTACCTGCTTTCCTAGAGTTCTGGAGCGTTGTTGATTAAATGCTTGATGACTTAAAGCTTTGGAAATAAGCCTCTTCGGATGGTACTTTGCTGGGCGCTATAGTTATTATTATTATATATTAGTTACTCGAAATGGTAAAAAACAAAAAAGAGCACATGACGTGACTAAAAACTTCTGCGCTTGGTTTGAAACAATTAGTACGGTAATGATTAGAAGAAACGGCGTGAGTCATAGGGTTTGAAACTTAATTTGACTAGTTTATCTACACATAAATGTATGAGGGGTTCATTCGATGCATCGAATAAGATACATCGCTTTATCGTAAAACATTAACTGTAATCGATGTATCGGACCGGTTCGATACATCGAACGATAAATATCGATATTTTTGATGCATCGATGTATTTAGAGCAACCCTGCTTTAGCTGTCAAAGTACCATAACATTACCTACCTTAACCTATGCTTTCAGTTTATAAATAAAAATAGAACGTTATCATTACAAACTCTTGATATTATGGTTATTCTTGATACGATGGAAGGCGTAGGTAATCTTGAAGAGCAAGCATTAAAAAGAAAGGAAAGACTTAAAAATTTAAAACGTAAAAATACATCAGATGATACTGCTTCGTCAAATGAATCCAAAAACGAAGCAGCTGTGCTCCCTAAGTAAGTTTATTTACTATAAATCCTAACTTACTTTCACTAAACTCAAGCTCCTCGAATGATTGGCTATTTTTTTAGGAGATAATATGATGAAAATAGCTAGTCGTATGCCTGATGGTAACTTACACTTCTGGCCATAACAACTCAGTGTCATACACAGCCTGTTTGGTCCCTTTGCTGCAATCGTCATACAGAGGTGATCTAGATCTAAGATGTTATATTGATATGCCCAGTAATTATCCTGGCTGCATTACCCTTCAAATCTGATCATGCAGATTAAACAGCATTGCATGGTGATAGAATAGCTGGCAATATAGGGATACCACCCCAGGCAGACTCTGCAAAGGAAGATGGTAACTACTCATTTGCTGTTATTGGCAGACATAAATGGCAGGAAGAAAAATCTAAGTCATTAATTACAACTAGATAAATCTAAAATAAAAATATTCAGATTATTTACTGAACTTGCTTTTTTATATTCTTACCAAACTATTAATTTGGTAAGAATATAAAAAAACTGTATTTAACTTTTTAAAAAGTGTTGCCACGAGCAAGTTGAACACCTGGTGAAAAGCGACATTTGTGCAGCCAAACCAACTTAGTACATCTACTTCCTGAACAAACAGTCTATAGTCTAAATTAATGTAATGATTAAACATGTAGATTAGTGAAACAGAGAGACATTAAACGTTGAGATTAGTATTTCAGTTATTGCCTCTTATTTTTAGGCCTAAATTTAGAAGTTATAGACCACAAGATGAAACATTACAAGAAGCAAAACTTGATGATGCAGAACCAGCGGTTGTGGACAATGAAGTAAAAGACTTGCTTGAGGCTGGCAAAGAAAAGGTATTAAAGATTGATTTTCACATTTCGACACAAACCTAACCAGTAGCTGTGCTTGCATGGAATTATTGGGTTGTTATTTTTTTTTTATATTTAAGAAAGAAAATTACCTAAGTCACACTTTTTCAAAATGCTACAATATAACAAAAATCAAACCAATTAATTGTGTTAGAGAAGTGCAATTTTTTGCATTTATAGTTAATATAAGTTTTATAAAATTGTAGTTGTGTATAATATAAATATATATTATGTATTTATTTTATAACACAAATATATAATATATAAAATATTAATTTTGTAATTTCCAAAAAAACTAAACTTTAACAAAAAATTACCTTTATATTTGCCCATTACAACACCAGAGTGTGACAGCGTTTTGAACTACATCTTAAAATGACTATGCTCTGCTTTGTGCTGATCATTCACAGCAGTCAAGATGGCATATTCTTAGAAACATTGCTCTTCTTTTATTTACCCTTACATTATTGTTTGTCCTAACTGCCTAGAAGGCGTTGCAATTGGCACTTTTTTGGCATTGTATATATATTGCATGAAAATGCCCTAGTACCCCTGTTATATACCATAAAAGCAATACTATGAATTATGATAAACAACATAAATATAACTTCTCTAATCTTACAGGTTGTCTTACAAGATTTAGATATATCCAGCCTAGCACCAAGAAAACCAGATTGGGATTTAAAAAGAGATGTAGCAAAAAAATTAGAAAAACTTGAAAGGCGAACTCAAAAGGCGATTGCTGAACTAATTTGGGAAAGGTTAAAGGAGGGCTCGGAAGACAATCTAGGAGCAATGGTGACAATGACCACAAAGTTACCCAATGATGACTGATATTCTAAGTTAAATACTGAATTTAATAATGGGATACTTGTCTATTCAAGAATGCAGTTTCTTATAAAAAATAGTACTGGTGAAATGTACCAACCCGTCTCTGAACCGTCCATAAATGCTGCGAATTGATCAAAATATCGAAAGTTTAGCTTAAAACCAATCTAAGTTTGTTTTAAACCACTAATATTTAACAAAATTAGTGGTTTTTATTACTTTATTAGTGGCTTTGTACTCAATTTTCTTTTTATCATCGGTTTTTTTCCACGTGTTTATGTGTACGTAAATAAATAAAAAAAAAAATTAATTCTGGAATTTTTAAACTTAATTCTACAAAATTATTATTATTTCCTCTGTAAATAACTAATTAAGTATTACCTAATTTGCAGGTCAATAAAATAAATAGATTTGTTGAAAATACAGTCTTTGCTATAACTTAAAAGTAAGAATATAAGTTCGTATATATAAATTATTCGATATTTTTCGATTCTTCATGAATGATTCACATGCGGAGCATTCAATCAAATCCAGATATATTTGTTCAAAAAGGCGTTTACAACCAATTATGAATCGTCGTTTTTACATCTTAGTTCGTGCGGAAGCTACTACCGGCTCGGAACGCAGTTCTGCTGAGAAGAGCCGGCGAGAAACTCAACAGTTGCTCTTTTAAAATG
>DWHO01001149.1:0-16400 GCA_018247575.1 Eurytides lysithous rurik
CTGATATACCATGTGCTCAACGGTGAAGGAAAACATCGTGAATAAACCTATTTATTCAAAAAACAATAAAAAATTCCTAATTATGTGAAATCCGCTAATCAGCATTGGCGGTACTACCATACAAGCCCAAAAGCCCGACTTGCCCTAATATAACATAATTCCCGCAACGCTCAAATTTCAAAAAGCCGGGCTTTTGGTCTTGTATGGTAGTACCGTCACTGGTGCCCAGCAGTGGGAAAGATATAGGCTGTTACTTAGTGTTAGTCTTTGAGACGGTAATTTCGAGCTGATCAAGTTCGATCATCGTTATAAAACACCTCGCGATATCGACACCACGTTTGCGAAAATTAAATACGCTATTATTTATCCACACAAGTCGAGAAGTAGACGCTGATTGAAGACTCTTAATTGATAACCAATCGTATCGTTCATTCAGAGATTCCCCGTCAAGTTTTTCAATTGCAGATATCGACTAGGGCTTCATAGAAGCCACCGGCCCTTTGTTTTATCCGAAGCATACGAACAAAAGGTACGTCGGTGCTCACAAAGATACCAATCGCTACCTACATTGCCCTACTTACATTCGATGTTTTTCTTTGTAACAGATCTCTCCTCCCCACTTAACGGTCCCGCTTTACATTATTACGTTCCGATAATCTTCGGGGAAATATGATGGTATCGTAAAACGTTATTGTGCTTATTTTCGTCATCTACTCGTTTATATAAATCTTTGGCGGTCTAAATACGTTCCTTGCCATTTTAATGGTGCTTCTTTGTGATTATACATCCTTGAAGGAATTATCTATTGTGAGATTGTTTATTTACGGCCGTGGTTTACACGATATTTATTGAACTTACTGAAATAACTGAGTGTTATAACAGATTTGTCTTAAATTTCTCTCAGTATAATCATTAAATTTAGACCAACTTACCGGTCATCGAGCTTGTTTTAGAAAACTGTTCAAAATGAAAGATTTTGCATCGCTCAGCGAATTTGAAAAGGCAAAATACATTAAAGCTTAAATGTAATGATGGATAATTAATTCCAGTGTAAGTAGTATTAAACATTTTCTATAATATGCAACGATGTGGTTGGCGACATATTAAGCGACCATACGATTGTGATATACTAAATGATTGCAACCCTAGTATGTATTTTTACTTCGGATAGTGGTATGTGAAATATTAAAAGTAAATGTCAAGACCTGACTGTAAGCTGCATACCAAATGTTTACTACAGTTAGAAGTCGGTACACAAAGCAAGGGTGTAAAAAAATAAATATTTCCTACAATAAAACTGTGATATGCATATGGTGTCTGTATTTTTATTACCTTAAAACTTGAAAATGGCTCAGTAATAGTCCATTAATTTATACAGATTAAATATTGAAGTATACTACATCTCATGGGGTTAACATTTAATATTTCTTAGTCTCTTATAAAAATAAATATTATCTCGACATATAGAATAACTTTAATGCTAAAATAAAATACGATACAATGTCGTGGCAAGTTTGAATACCGTTATATCAGTAATTATGCATCAAACACAAAGCTGGGGAAAATTAAGAAAAATTAGAGAGAAGCGGAAGGTAGGGCGATGTCGTTTAAACGGCCACGTACAAAATTATAAGAAGCCGTGACAATTTTTCCCTACATCCCGGGCCAGTCGGAGAGCCGGTGTGATTTATTTAATGAATAAAAATGCCATCATACTGGCTACAGGGCGTTCGGTTATTCGCCGGGACGTCGCAATTAGCCGCTTTGATGGCTTTCCGTGCAAAAAACGCGAAATTACGTCCGCACTAAAGTATCATTAACACCCAATCTATAGCACTATAATTCAAGTTGCCCAATCCGAGAAGTCCCGAAAATGGAAGTACATAACCGTGATCAGTTTATGAACGAACTACCGGAATCGGCGTTCGGCGCGTTCCCGTAAACCCTACCGAACAAATGACGTTGAATTACGTATCGCTCAATACGGCACGTAATTGTACAACAAGATAACGCCGGGCATCCAGCGTCTAACGAATTAATCGTCGAACAGCGATCCGTGTATTACAAGTGTAAATAATCCGGTGGCCGCCCAACCACCACCGTGGGCCGGGCTTTGGGGAGAGGAGCGGAGAGAAGAAAAAAAAACCTCACGAAACTCGTTAAAACGGCGGCTTAAAAAAGAAAAGCGCTGAAACGGGAAGGCTCGGGTGGTATCGGTTTTTCTCGACGCGGGCGGTACGCTGGGCGGGGCCGAGCGCGGCAGTACCGCGCCGCCGGCCGGCAAGAGCGTACGTGTCGTTCGTCGCGCCGTACTGTCCGGACGTTTAGTGCCACCCCGTTGTGTCGATGTCGTCGTGAATAGACCAAGATGGACTTTCAGAGTGCTATGGAGACCTTCGCCGAGGCATGGGCGGCCGCCAACACCGTGAAATCAGAGGCGCCCAGCGATCTGTCGCAGGTGAGTTTTATCGGCACACGCTACACGAAATAATATAAATTTTTCCCGAGTTATAACTTTCGAAGTACGGAGAAAAAAACTTTTTTAAAACGAAAAAGTTATGTTTTATTTTAATTGTTTTATATAAAGTATTTGCTCTATAGAATCAGCATTTTGCATAGGAATCATCAGGTGTAACGTGGTATCAAAGTTCTGAAAACAAACTGCGCGTCAATTGCTGTAATTAATTCTGACAGGAGGGGGATCCTTATGATTTTGTAAGACAATACACGCCTAATTGGTTCACCTAGACAATAAGCGGCCAAGTTCATCTTGATAACGCTGATTTGCATAAAAATAATGACACGTATAGGTGCACGCATTCAAATAATTTCAATACTAACAATAGTCAGTGATATTTCAGCAAGGACACTTCGATTCGTCAAACATTTGTAGTGACTTAAATTACGTATTTCTGAACTTGTATTTAATTTGTCCTTGACTGTTTTTATTATAAGCAATTATATAAAAAAAATTGAAACAAGATGTTTTTTTTTTAATTTTGATTTTTTACTTATAAAACTAATGTACCGTTTGGTTCAAAATTCATAAATGTATAAGTGTTAGGGTTAAAAACATAAGTAAAATTTGAAAGATAAAACTAAATAAGGAAGGCTTATTGAAAACATCGCAGTTTTATTTGATGTTATTAAAATAACGACGTCGTTAACTACTTACGCGGACAACTAAATGTTGAAAAGAAAAGGGATAACACGGTAACATACATTGTGAGGAATGCTTGTTAAGAATGTTCATTTAATAATGATAAAATGTCGCAGTTTCGTACAAAAGTAGGTGCAAAATTTTTATTTTTTTGGCTAAATTTAACGCATGTGCATTTTTAACGATACAGATGAATACGCTACTCTTAAGTTGATAAATCTGCAATGGACAGAATAAAATAATTATAAGCATTACTTTCCTAAGACTTTAATAAAAAGAAGTTTTTTGATGTGTCCGTATCTTAAAGTAAAAACTATGGAACGATAAAAAAAAAATAAAAAGAAATAAAAGTCTAAGCGGTAGCTTCAGAATGGTAAATAAACCATATTAAGATATAATTTAATAAAATTTTAAATACAGTTCGCTGTTTTGTTTTTTTTTCTGTTTTTTTTTATGGTTCCTGGCACACAATGGAACCGCGAATCATGTCAATAAATCATACTCGTACAGAACGCAGTATTGAGGCCTAATTGCATTTTTAAGACATTCCCCGTAAGATGTATATTACGAAACGTTATTTTGGCTAATGAGAATGCAAATCTAATCGATGGTGATTATTACTATTCCGCTAATGTGAAAGGTTAATTATAACAAATTGTTAATACGTTTCGCCGAGTTAAACATTAAGCAGAGCGGGACGTTGTACATAAATAGTTTAACACAGATAAGTGGTATAGCTACTATTGTAATACTTCTTAATTACTTCCATTAGCAGTTAATATATAAAGCATTGATTTGTAACAGTGACATGGTTAGCATTGTACTCATGGAGCGTAATATAAAAACTAATCTTAACAAGCAACGAAATCTGATTCCTAATCTAAATCAAGTTGATCAGCTGTTTAATAATCTACAGGCTGATGATGATAACGTTTAGTACTTGTGTTGTCGTAGAAGAAACGTTACTGCCTCTTACCGACGTAGTTTTTTTTATTCTAACCAAATAACTTTTTAAATTGACCTAATCTAATTATATTTTATTTTTCATTTTAAAGTATTGTTCTTTTAAATTTTCTCGACGTGTTCATACTTTGTAAATGGGTGAGATAAAATCTTTTTATATTTGAAATCATACGTTCGTATCGTCGTTAAAATTCTTATGGCGTTGTCTCGTTGCCGATAAAATAAAATGCACGTAAGTCGTTTTAATTTATTTTTGTGTATCGTAGTAGAGTATTAGCGTTCTTGTCTATGAAAATATTTTTCATTTAAATTGAATCGAATTAAGTTGATGCTTCTGTGTTTCGCAATCAGTAATATAATGGCATTACTAAGTGCGAAAGACATTAAAATGTTTGATTGTATATAATAAAAAGCAAAAGTTGATGTTTTCTGTAAGTACAGTAACGGTTATATTAAATTATATAAAAGCAAAAAAAAAATTAATTCAACAATCGACACGTTTGATTGCGGCAACATTGTATCGGCGACTTCGTTTGGGTTGCAAGATAAACCGCAAGCACATAGAAACTGCTCGTGAATTGATGCCTGGTCAAATACCGTTGCTGTCTATTACAAAACAAGTCTCTGCGCTATCCTTAACCTTGTTTCTGTTACGAAATAGATGATTGAATTATAAACCGTAACAACAGTTTCTTTTATCAGCAAAAGGGTAAAACGCAAGTTTTGTTGGAGCTTATCAGAAAGTTGCCAGTAATTACAAATTCGGTCTTTTAATATTAATAGGTGTCGACAGCGGGAATCTTAGATTTTAATCTCAGACATATTTAAGTTTATAAAGCCTTGAAATGCGTGTTTGGAATTGCTAAGGTGAATATTTCCACTGTCCTTATCTCGACATATGTTAGAATGTTAAATAGAACAATAAATACTTATGTCTTTCATATAGCAATCATTTTGAATGGGTTGCGATGCAATGATAACTATTTGAAGCGATAATTGATTACAGAATTATTGTATATCTTTCATGTATTTAATCTGAAAGGGAGCAGGAATGAGCTTACAGACCTATTACTTAAACCTAGTATTTTTGAAAATTTATTTAGTTAGTTCCGCTTACTTTTTGATAAGGATACCGATTTGATATGTCAAGCTTATCACTGTGAAGTTAATTTACTTTACGATGAGCACATGACAAAATCATTCTATTTGTTAATAATAACTCTATTTCATGTGTTTTAACGGTTCGAGACCATTTTTTTGGATATAAAAATGAAATATTCATACATATTATCCGTTATTGATTAACTAGTTAATATACCACTTAACTTTAATTGCATTTACAATAACATTTTGACGGCACGGGTGGTCACTGCACCACCTTTGCTGAACGTCGTCTTGTGGATCCTATTTCTAAACGGGACAAAATCTTGGTTAATCCACAGATAGTGTAGTGAGTGGGGACGTATTTTGCGTCTGTGCTTTATTTATTTTTTTATTTAACGTTCTGACGGTGGTAGAGCTACACAGCAGCTCCCGCTGCTGCTGAATGGTCCAGCTCAAACCTAATAGGTACCACTAACTCATGGAAAATCGGCGTAAAGTGGATATTGCGTTCGATATACCTTACCGATTCATTACTCAGTAGCTGTGCGAAAGACGGACAAACAACTTTCGGATTTATGGTATAGCAATATTATTAACGTTTTCGTACTTTTTTATCTCTTATTTTTCCAATGGCTTGGACAAATTCGTGCAATGGTTGCATTAATGGGATGGCCGTAATCATCGACACGGAACTATGCTATCGAACCAAAAGGGAATGAGTTTATTTTATGAATGTTTCCATAGTATCTTTTAGTAAACCATTGACATTCATTCAGACATGTAAGTAAATCGAAAGTAATGACACTTCGTTACTGAAGTATATTGTGTAGAAGTTAATAGTGTTAAGCATACCTTTAGCTAGAACATACAATACAACATTGAGCCATCATTTTCACTTAAAATTTATGTTTAAAATTTTATAACCGTAGATCATATTTCTATATCCTTGCAAATGTTGAACCAACGGTCATATTCCAAGCACTGACATTATTATTATTAAAAATCACCAATTACCCGAAACACGAAGCGTATCGCATAACCACATCCTGATTTCCAGTAACGTAGATTTTATTCGTCCATAATTCGGATCGATAAAAATGTTGAAAGGCAATCGAAACGTCGACGAACAAAACATTCGTACCTACGACATGAAAAACGAAAAAAACATAAATCACAGCTATTGCAAATCAGCGTTCAAACAATCAGTGTTATCTAAAATGGCTACCGTTCGGTAATCCGTGACGATAATCGATCGAGAATAATTCGAATTCGACTTTCCAGTGATATCGATAGCGGTGTTTATAAATATACGGCATGTGGGCTAATCCATTATCTCGGATTATTGTTTCGAGCGATAACTTTGTATTGCCTACTGATATGCCTCCAGTATGGGCTGCCCGTAACGAGGAAGCGTTAGCTCGCTCGCAAATAGTTTTAATATAGGTTGGCGGCTATTTGATGTTCAGTTTTATTTCCTATTTTTTTATCGTTTAGAATCTTTACGTTTATCCATACGTCTTTTAATAGACTTTATATTTGATATGACTTTTAATATTACAATGAATCGAAACCAATTATATGCATCCTTCACTCATGTAGGGAAAATATCTTTCCACAACAGAAGCATAGAAATATAAAGTTTTTGAAGAATGTATTTAATTATTTTTTATTTAATTTTTAATACAACGGCACACAATGATTTGCTCTACCTACCTATTTGATCAATAGTTAAATCAATTACGGATGTGATATTTCTCACGAACGTTCGGACAAAAAGTGTCTTTGGATACCGTTAACGTGTATAGACTTTGTCGTTATAAACAGCGCGCTGAAACGATTACAAAGAGGCATGCACGAATCACATCTCCGGGCATATAGAAAGTAGGCGCGTGCCGCTGCCGTTCGCGGCAAAAACTATTCGAGTGTTGTTAAACTTGGTAGACAAATCCGTGCAATTACACACGTACGGGGCGTGGCCGGTGAAATATTCCGTGGTCCAATTTGCGTCCGAAGCGGACGCGATGATTGGATTCGGACCTTATTACGCGCCACGCGACCCGATCTCTTTGTGATGTTATAATCGAACCTTAACTGACACGGATCAATTTTTTAGTCGGATTACATCGGGCACCATTCCGATTTTTTGTGCCGCCGACTAAGACGTGATGCACTCTTTCCTGTTTTTCGGTAGTCGATTAAATCGACGCTGTTAGTTCTATCCGTCGCCGCGGGGCGGCGCGGAGGCGGCGTTTTCGCGCGCCACACGATTCGCTCTAAACGACACGGCGTATAGTGTTACGATTAATTGAGTTCGTGTGTAAGACGAGGTTAATTCTTGTCGTTGGGGAGTCGCTTTTTGTTCGGCCGGCCAACAAATGGTACGTATCAGCGGGCGGACGGCACGCGCAGCGCCCGCTTCTCTCGTAATGGGCTCCATCTCGCGGATAAAGCGGCGACACCGTTACCTTTCTCAAATCACGTACACTATTGTAATATCCAATCGCTCAGAAATGAGATTGCGGCTAACAAGTTATTTACATTGACGTTTTAATATGGGGCCCCGCCGATCGGGCCGGGGGGAGAGAAAAAACTATTTAAAAAGGTAATTATAAAATGGTGTCCGTAATAGCCACCGTACGCGCCGGCACGCCCGCGCCGGGGCCTTTGTGACGCAGCTAAACCCCCGCCCGAGATTAATTTTGGCGGCACAATGAGCCATTTCGTAGTGGACAATGCGGCCAACGATAAATACTGCTTGCGATATCGGTTTGTCAATGCGCGGTTGCGAAGGCGCGACGTTGCTCCCGGGCGTGCGAGATAGGATCTTTATTGCGGGCGATTTTCGGAAGGAAAAATGATTAATATAAGGTATCGGTGCGTTCGGATAAGTAGTGGAGATTGACGGTGTGACGGGGTCTGTGACCGGGCGCGGTGGGCGAGGGGCGTCAGCGGGGGAGGGGGACGGGTGGGCTGTCGAAAAGCCGCGAGGCCGCATTGCGCGGACGCGGCCAAAAACTAACCATAATTTACTGGCCACTTGCCGGACTTGCCGGCGACACGCGCTCAGCTCTTTTTACATCACCCCCGATCCTGTTACAAGGCGAATTTCTCACGAACATCACGAGGGGGCCTTCGAAAAACCGCCGAGAATAATTACCCACGAGGATCGCGAGTAGCCGGCGTTACTTGCGATAACATTTCATGCGCAGTTAGCGTCTCCATTGTCGTTAATTTGATTTATCGAAACTTGAACTTTGTCATTGATATCGGCGGTGCGCGCGGTCTTTTTACTCACCGTTCGAGATAACGCCGAGACGGGTACCGGTTCGAATTCGCGAGCTTTTTGCCACGTTCATGGGTGGGCAGGGGCGGTCGGTGTTCAGGTATATACAGGCGGCGCTGCACGGATTTTCTTTCTTCAAGCTTTTAGCTACTGTCCTGAAGCTAAAAGCTTGAAGAATGATTTTAAACTGTTGGGTACCGTTAGATGATTTTGATATTAAATGATTTTTGTAAGCGAATTTTTTTTTATGAAACTTGATAATTGGGAGTTAGGCTCCTGTAGGTAAGCGACACTTAATAGTATTTTTTTTTATTTAAAGGAAACATGCGGTTATTTTACGATTTATTGGATCGAACATTCATAACTTGACCTAACGTTTTTGCTTTTAAATTCTAAGACTTGATATAGCTTACGTCAGAGAGTAGTGAGAAATTATGGTCGATAGATTTATTTTTTGTTGGATAGTGTACTACCGGATTATCATAGCATTCCGTTAGTTGATGAGTTGTTTATGCGATGTCATTTCAAATAGTTTGAAGTAAACGCTTAATTGGCGAACACCTTGTTATTTTCGAAGGAACCGTGTTCAACCATCCATTCTTATTTCGACCATCTTTTGTTTTTATTGATTAAATTTTTGTGGAGTCCGCCTGTGCGTCATCAGCAATGCCAGTTGATCCATCGTTAAACAGTAACGTGTAAGCGATTCTTCTGGTTTGAAGGGTACTGTGACCGGAGTAATTATTGGTTGTTGAGATAGGCTTCGGAACTTATAAAAAAACCGGAAAAGGAAATGTTTAGAAAGCGTACCATAGAGTCGAGCAAGTACGTAGTTTAAAGTACCGCGGAGTTTTTCTAATTTACTGAGGTCACTTACCATAAGGCCTAAGGCAGCACGTCTCTACCCACCATTAACAAAAACGTATATTTTGAGCTTATCACCATGCAAAACTAGATGTTACACAAAAGTCGGATTTTACGTCACAAACTTTCTTTTAAGATTTAATTATTTAATCATTGCTTAGATAACATGAACGTACTGTTCAGATCATTGAGTAGGGATATTGTTGTATACGGTTAGTTTGTCATCGTCTAATTTAAATTATGGAGAGTATTATGCAAATCTTCGTAGAGGAGTTAAAAATAAAAAAAAAAATGTTTTTTGTAAATAATTATAAATACGATAACAAGACTTTTGATATGAAAGACACAAGAGGTTACAATAAGACTTAGTCGAAAATTTTTGGTATTTTATATCCAAGCATATCTCTTGTTTGTTTTAAATTTTAAATATTTTTTCTAACTTTTATGATCTGAAAAATTCCAAATTTACGTTAGTAAGTTAACGCTAATTTGCTACTACAAGGCCTCGAGCGGTTTCTGATTTTTAAATACAAAATAAAACGCACCCGTACCGTAACATAAATATGCATCGATTCTTGAAAAATCTAAACGTACGTACCTTCACAAAAATGCCCGCCTTTCTCCGGTGCGTCGCGCAATCTAGCGATTACCTGTTTTTTGCCCCCCTCATTATGCAGATTCCGGCTGAAAAACGAATAAATTTAATAACGCTTTCGTGCGCATGCGCTATCGAATGCACTTGCCTGCGATAATCTGTACCCGCGCCGGCCCGCGCAATTATTGGCGGTAGATCCGCCTTCCGAAGCCCGATCGGCCATTTTAATTTGGACTTTCACGATGTACACTCGTTTTGTAATCGTCGCTGGGCCAAATTTTTTCATTGCTTAATCCTCGCGAAATCAATTTATTCAATCTCAATACGAGGCGGCGGTGAAACTTATTTATTACTTCACATTGTCAAGTTTTTTCCCCTCCCACTAACCACTTACTTGTGGTTCCTTTCATCGTCGAAATTGATGTATCTAATTTCGGCGACATTCTTTTTTGTGTCAACATCGCTCCGCCGCCGAACTACATTAAGTGTTCGCAATATTTTAATCGAATGCGATTTTCAATAAGTAATGGGCGTTTGGGCGTAATTCTGCTGTTTTTGTTTGACGAAAGCGCTAAGTCGTTTCAGTTAAGATTTAATCTATTTAAATGCCTGTATCGCAGCCCCTTGATATTAAGACGGGTCCTGAGGCGAGAGGGAATGCATATCTGAAGCTTTGCGGTGCCCTAATAAGGATAATCTCCGCACCTGAGGAGTGCAATTAATAATGAACGGGAGAGCTTTAGATAGTGCTCGCGCGTTCTGCGTAAACATTACCCTAATCTTCGCGAAGACGAATGCCGTTCGCTTTCTTAATACGAAGCTGTTACACGTGTAGCAATAGAACGCCATTGTACTGTATGTAACTATTACTATACCAATGATTAGTGACGCTCCCCCATAGGCACACTGAGGTAACAAGAAAATACTAATAATATTCCTTTTTGGATATTTTGCACTTCAAACAAAACATATTATTGCATGCTTATACTTCTCAGCCGCAGAGTAAGTGGAAGCAATGAATCCTACCACTTTTAAAATAATTCAAGTGCACCAATGTTTTAAATATTACTTAAGCACTTTCTAAGTTTCAAGCTAGCCAACGAAATGATATCGTCAAATTCGGGATCGGCAGAAGGTTCAAATGTCCTTAATTTAAAATGATGGTTGTAATACTTCCTGTATGATTGTACAATCACCAAACCACGACGCCGTCGCCTATCGAAGAACTATATTTAGATGATAATGCACCATAGCTTTCACTTTTTTACACGGTTCGTCAGTACCTACTATAATTTCAAAAAAAAAAATTTAACAAATATTTTCTAATATGGAAGGTCTAAAAAGAGCCAAGCTTTTTAAACAAGCCGGGCTTTTGGGCTTGTATGGTAGTACCGCCACTGAGTGCTGCCAACGTCATTGAAGTATATAAAAAAAATAGAAATCATATGAACTGCTTCTGTCACTTTAGAAGCGATGTGAAATAAAAAGTGTGAATATATGCTAATGCATATATGTATGTATGTATAAAATAACACAACGAATTACGTCCCAGCGAACTTGGATGTGGAACAGATTTTGTTTTCAGGAAAAAAAAATTGAGAACCTAATTAGCGAAGTTCGTATGTAGAGCGTGTGAGGTGAGACGAGTGAGGTGGTTGGATGCAGCGGGTGCAGGGGTCCATGTCGCGGATCTGGTTGAGAACGGCCAAAAACTGGCCCCCGCGCCTTAGCCTTGAATGGCTTAGCCCTCTGGCCACGAGCAAATAGCTGACGTGGCCGTAGGAGGCCGCGCCCTGCATACGCAATGCGATTCTGGGCGCAGAAACTCCGTGGAGTAGTCCTCACACACTTAAAAAATGGAATGTCAAATGGCTTTCGCTTGAGAAAAGTGAAATTTTAAGTATCACGTGCCATGAACATTTGCCTCGTCTTATTCGCTTATTTTATTTATACGTTACATTTCTAAAACATTAGTGATCTAGAAAAAACATTTAAAGAAAGGTTTAGAATGTTCAATCTTTATAAGTCAGTCGCTCACTACCAAAGTTTATTAATAATAAAGCGTGTACTTTAATAGAATAGTTAATAAACAAAAGTTTTATATTCATACGACCTTTAAAAGCCATTTATTTATTGCGTATATTATGCGTAAATTTTTACGCGTTTTTTCCATTTTCAAACGTTAAAATTTTAATAATAAAACGATTCATAATCAAAAATTTGTCATTGGCAGCAAATTGGGTAATAATTAAGATAGAATAAGAATAAATGAGATAAGTTCGTAATATATATGCGAAATAACTTTTGGCTCATTAAAGCCTTAGTCCTTTTGTTATACATATATGATGTTTTTATCTCAACAAAAACAAAAACATTTAATTTATTTTTACAATGACAGCATATAATGTAGCTGTTTAATATATCATTATTTTTATTATGATTATTTTGAAGAGTTAATACAAAAAAAGACAACTGTTTTTTACCAGTGATCAAATTATGGACAAATTAGAAAAAAAAACAAATAAAATCGAAAATTGTAATGAAATAAATAAAAAAAAGGAATTTTGGTATACGAGAAATATTTTAGTGGCTATTCGCCTCAACAGTTTTCGGTGTTCCGATAATGGAGTATTTCGTATTTGCTTCATTTTTTATTTTTTGCCGGCCCGATTACGCGAACGCGATCTCCTCATCATTCTCGGCGAAATTCGGGAGCGTCTCAACAATCCAGCCTCGAGATATTAATTATTGATTGTCGATAAAGCATGCGTAAATATTGTCTGCTGGCTATGATTATAAGCTTCCTTTTTATATCGCAGTATGTATGATGAAAATGTACTTCTTTCATTGTTCCTGTGAAAGCTTTTTTTAATTTTATTTCGATTGATTGTTTGAATCAATTATGATTATTTGTTAAAGTAGCTTTTACTTATTTCTATTTTAAAAAGCTCTTGTTGTTGACTTAACATTTATTTTTAGTAAATTCGAAGTAAAGTTAGGTTTTTTATAAAATTAGATTGTGTATACTATGTCAGTAGAAGACGTTATTAGGTTTTTATAACTCTGTAATTAACTTAAAAAGATAATTTTGATATTATAATCCATTTTAATTTATCTAATTACCTCAAATAAATCAGTAGCTATCGGTATCACTAATACTGATTGTCATTATTGTTTTTGTAGTGTTTAGTTTAAGAAACGCAACGTCATTAGCTGGCCTGAGTGCAGAATTTCTATTGATTCACGCGGTGTTACTGTAACGCAACGCGCGCTAATCTGCATAACATATCTGCAGTGGGAAGCCGTCGGCAAAGAAACATACGGGAAGAGAAATTCAGCGAGATAGCAGTGCCCGTACGCGACACTAATAAAGGAACAATGGCCCTGTTAATTACTAAAAAATCCGCCGCTCTCACAGCAGCTCGCCGTCAGCTGTCGTCTGCGCCGGCGCAAACTGAAGAGCTCGTACAAAACAACTCCATCACCCTACTTTTTAATCCACGCTTAGCGAGCTCTACTCGACCACCACCATTGCGGACTTGGGACCAAATGCACACTTCTTCGTTGCACGCATGTGTACGTTTACGCTGAATTGTTGTGACTTGTAACATTACGGTTTGACGAGGAGTTGTTGTAAGCGTTTGTTTGTCGATAAAATCCAAAGTTGATAATATCTTTAATAAGGTCCACAAAATATCTTAGATCTGCCTTCCTATAATATATCCTTTTAAAATTAAAATTAAGAACATTTTGTTGCACAAAGCTTACGACACTGTTCAGGAGTTTTTCGTAGATCAAAATGCGTGGAACTTAATTGATTGCCTCATATATGGGACAGCTGTTACATTGTTTTAAGGCTTAACGTACTGTTACCGTATTTTAAAGAGCAACTGTTGAGTTTTTCGACAGAGCTCTTCTCAACAGAACTGCATTCCGAGCCGGTAGTAGCTTTCTCATGAACAAAATGTAAAAATGACGATTGAAAAGTGCTTGTAAAGGCCTACTTAAATAAATATATTTTGATTTGATTTGAATTTATGAAATTAACGTTTAAACGTAAAGCATATAAAAAAATTAAATTAATAAGCAAAGTTCATCGAAATATTCCAATTGAATAACAATAGCTTTAATTATTTCTCCGACGACGGTTGAAAAAATGCAACAAGTCCGCAGCTTTCGCTGGGCCCACCAAGTGCTTGTATTGTGCCTAAAACAAAGGGTCCCGTAGCACCACTCGAGCTTAATTTCGAGTGCGAGTTAGTGTTTGAATTGGTTTTAATCGTGGGATAAACAATGGGGAGAGGGCATTGGTGCGCGGCGACACGCCCAGACCATGTGCGCCCATGCTCGTTGCTGCACTCCACTTCGTAGAATTATATCGTATTATTATAGAATTTCAACCGGCGCTCGTGCAACGTGCGTACGCAGCGACCAAGTCCGTGACATGGCGGATAAATTCGATTATCCGAGGCTCGGTCCAGTTAGCCGACCCTCATTGCTCTGGGAACACTTCTAGAAATAGGCGACGTCTAGCAATAACTGCACTTCGCACTAACAAGAACGAATAGAGCAAACATTGTGTTGTCAACATTCTATGTACGCGTTACGTATCGGTTGCGATGTTAAAGTCTAAAAGTAAAATTTGGAAAAGTCTTACTTTATGATCTTCAAATATTTTTCAGTTTATAATGAGGTTTTATTATCAATACAAGACATGTTTTCGAATCCGCGATAATTGTAAATGAATTTCTAACGTCCGATCGATTGGTGTATAAATTGATAACACGTCGAACTGTTTTCCTTGTTACATTAAAACGTGCAGAAAAAGTCTTTAACTGTCTCGAGGTTCATTCGCACGGCTCATAGGCAAAACGTTAGATTATCGTTCGAATAGGTTATTGAGGGGGTGAAAAAAAGTGAAGCTTGCATATCGAGTTTTATGTAAATCGTCAGCGAACGAGTTATCCCGAGGGCAAGGGTGAGTGATGCGAAACGCGTGGGCAATCGTTTCGATCGACGACTCCCGCGCGCAGGGAAATGACGGAAACGCACACATGCGCGTTAACACCACACAAACACACACCCAACAAAGTCACGTTAACGTGAAGCAGATACCAGTAATCCATTGTTAAACACATGTGTATGCAAATAAATATTTATACGCAGCCGGCCGAGTTTGTATGCACTGTAGTGTCTTTTTTATTTGCAAGTTTTTGTCCACGCTTACGGGGAAGAAACAGAAGCCCCTTCGGGCCATAAACGGTATTTTATGGTAAAATCATAGGAGCGATATTAATCTAGCGTGGAATTCGTTTCGTTTTCGAGGAAGCGATTGACATGTTCATGTTCATTCGTGAGGTATGCGTGACAGTCGCTCGAAAAAAAAGCGACATATCTATATATTAACACAAGAAGGAGAAAAGTTTATGCCAATTTTACAGTCTATTACGCTTACGGAGGAGGATGTTGAAATTCGAGAGAAGTCAGTTTAAAAAATAAAAATGGATGGAGGTTCAAAAATTTTTAGATAATTTGATTTATAAGTCGCGTGTTAAACATTAAATCGTAGTTTTTAATCGACTTCAAAAAAGAAAGAGGTTCTCAATTCCACTGTATCGGTATTTTTATGTGTGCTACCTCACTAACTTTATACTAGGTGTACCGATTTTGATGATTCTTATTATATTTGAAAGCTGGTGCTTGTCGTGTGGTTTCACATAATTTTAAAAGAGATTCGACGAGTAGTTTTTGAGTTCTCCCTAATTATGCATATTTTTGTTATAAACGGTACATCGCAAGGCTTCCTCAGAACCTTAAGGTTTCCTCGGAAATTTCATTCTGATTGCACTTTGTACTGTGAACACGTGTTTAAAACTAAGTTGGATTTATCTGAAGTCGGTCGATACATTTTATAAAAAATTCAAATTGTGTAATAAACACTCGGTTTACGCGTGTATTTTTTCCGTTCGGTATCGGGGAAAAGCAATTTCGTCGTCGCGTCGCGTCGTCGGCGTCGGCGCGTCCCATCTCTGGCCGAGAGGCGTTAACGTCATTCCGTGCGAGTGTAAATAGCGTTACGTTCGTTGGACACGACACGATAAGCTTCGAAATATCGACGCCGAAAAAACGCAATTACCGCACCGCCTTAGATATTGCGAGTACACGCATCGAAATTGAGTAATTAGACGCAGTTATCGAGCGACGATCGTGACGCTACTCTCGCATACGGAGCGTAAGTGTTTAAAGCTCCGCGTTTTATCTGCACGCTGAAAGCGGTAACGGTGTGTATAATTTTGCGGGCAGTTGAGTAATTCGCCGTAGTACGTACAGTCGCACGCGCAAGTCTATCGAGTCGGGTGTCGTCCCGCTTGGGAACTCCCCTTGGGTAGCGCTCGCCCAAGCGGCACCGCACCGCTGCCCACTACTTGCCC
>DWHO01001150.1:0-16393 GCA_018247575.1 Eurytides lysithous rurik
TCTAATGATTCTACCACCTGTTCGGAAAAAATGCCTCAGTCCTGAGAAGAACAGGCGAAAGAAACTCAGCGGGACTTCAACTCTTTTTTTTTACGTTATTTACGTTGACAATTTTTATAATTTACATCTTGAAATAAAAAAAAATGATTAAAAAGGAACAAAGAACATTCGTTTCCTGATAATCGAAAGAATAATTATTTAAATTATCTAAACATGGACGACATTTCGAACATCCGAACTGTCTTAAAGCCCCAATTATATTGTAGTTATCCCCTTCCTTCCGCTTCTGAGCAGTTGGCACACCCGGTTTTTTTTCTAATGCAGGTGGGCAACCCTTTCTCGTTAGAAGCATTACTCGCGATCGCTTCCTTCTGTCACCGATCTAACATTGTAGAACGTATTAAAAGTGCGTGTGCGACTGAGCTGTGTGAAGATTATTTTTTGCTACTTCAACCTTTTTCTTTCGTCGTCTTTGGTATTTTTTTTATTTTTATTAAAAAATTCAGTAAGTAGGAAAAGTAAATTAATTCTGGTATTAAGACATTTGATAGGTGGGCGACACGTTGAGTGATGTTTGTTCGTCAGCTCTAAACATACATATGTATATCATATTTAAAAAAATTTAGGCAAACAATTTATGTATAGTACTTCAGATGAAGCACAAACGTAATCAACAGTGCGGCTACACTGCTGACTATTTCCTAATAACTTCAGTTCATAGGTGATTTCCTTATTCATATATTATTATTTAACTACCGCCTCTTTATTATTAAAATACTGTTTAGCTGACACCGTTAAATTATTTTTATTGATAATTAGTTCTACTAATGCTAGGCATAGTAAATTGTGAACTGTCTTGTCTTCTCTATACTATGTCGAAACATATGTTTGCATTGATATGAGTTATTAAGTCGCTTATCTGCGAATAAGTCACCCTTCCCGACGTGAAGGGTGACCAGCGCTGGGACGATATGTGGCGAGCGTTTCCCACGCGCCCCCTTACCATGATATCATGTCCCACTTACCGAATGATAATGCGATTATGTATATTAAGCGAACTGTCCGATTGTACCGCATTTGAATTTGTTTAATTATTGCGAAATTTATTTCATTGTTTTTTGCGTAGAGGTACGTTTATGTATACTAAGAAAGAAACAGTTTTATAACATAGAGGTTAAACGGAAGGAATAATAACAGTTAAAGGTAAAGATACAAGTTCTATTCCGAATACAACTAGAATTTTGCAACTCCCGTGAATTCTGAATTAGGGTGATTCGTGCCATTTTTTGAAGTTTTTTTCTGCGTTTAATTAATCTACATATACCACTCTCTGTCCCAAAAACTTTACGTATACCAAATTATGTCTATCTAAAGTTTTGTCGCTGCATGAAAGGGTACACCAACAACCACACTTTCAGATTTATAATGTTATTAAGATAAGTAGTGTAATCTTTACTAGTGTAAGGAAATGATTAACAAAATGTATTTTGTTTGTAGCAATAAATTGTAAAAGAATGATCAAATATGCTTTTAAAAGCTTTAATTTTTTAACTTTATTTCTTTCTCGTTTTTTATTTCTATGTGTTATCTATATATATAAAAATGAATATTTGTCTGTATGTCATCGATGAACTCAAAAACTAATGTATTTTTCCACGGAGAAGGTTTGTATAATATGCTCATAGATGTAACACGCCACGAGGTGGCGCTGCAAAGTATTTTAGTTGTTGGCGTAGCAATGCGCGCCGGGTACAGCTAGTGTGTTATAATTAATATGAGGAGTGATAATTTTTCACTATCAAATGTTGAAACATTAACGTACTTATGATCTGAGCATTACTACGAAATCGAAATTTCGAATCGATATTCTCACGCGTCTGTTGTCATTTTTTTAACTACACAGTATCACACCACGATATCGTGAAAAATAAATAAAGTGCAGTGTAATAAACCCCATAAGTTATTTGCCGTCCCGCTCTCCCGTTCAACAAAAAGCGGAACGAAATTCGGATCAGATAGCCGCGTAATGGGCGCCGGTACTCGCTTCCTGTTTTTTGCCGTCACACCAGCTGTGGTCGTCCGCTACCTGGCTAGTGGTCGATGGTCTGCGGTCGCGGTGACTTTTGATTTGGGTGCACGTCACTCGCACTTTGTTAGGCAGTTCCGGGATTCGAATCTCGAAGTGCCGATGTGAAAAGCAGCGATATAATCGTTCAGAAACTAAAAAATTCTCTGTTGTTTATCGTATATGTTCGTTAAATAGTTTTTTAAACAAATTCAAACAAGTATTAGTTATTTGTAAAATTACTTTTTCGGTTTCATTATAACTAAATGTGCATCTTTATCGATTTATGTTGTATGTCATGTGTTATGTTTGGTTACTTTGCGTATCAGTCCGATGGTAAACGATTTTAAGGAATCAGAACAAGAGTTCTTTCTATCTATGAAGAGAAGAAGAATAAAAATACATGAAAAGGAAATGATTCAAAACTAAACTATAGAAATACGGCATCATCTGCTGTTATCGGCGCGTTTTTTTACAATCCTTTACGAAATCCTTCCTATACAATTAAGAACATTTATCTGATAATAAAGCTATCCTTTGATAGATGTATACACATAGATATTTTTAACATTGGAATGAAACCGATTATTGGTCGAAGCAGAACTTTTTGACACATATATAAATAATTAATTATAATTATATAAATTTATGTTTTATCTTGATAGTTGTCACTTAGTGTAGTAACCCACTGGAAACTACGCCATCCGGGAACAACGCAATAACGCAGGCGCAGTAAGATCAATCGAACGAGTTTGGAATTAAACGAAATTTTTCTCACGAATGTTGTGCTATCGTTGGAAGGGAAAAATTTCTTAAAAATAAAGACAAATGCAATAGCAAAATATTTTTAATTCTATGGCGTTTTATTATAAGCAAAAAATAAAATTTTGCGTAACCAATTACGAGAGAGACTTTGGAAATAAAGATACGTTCATTTAAATGTTTCTGTTGATAATAATTTGATTTTATCTTATGGCGTATGAAGGTGGTGTGTCCGTGATACTACGTGATAGCGGGCAACGGACGGTAGCTTTGAATTAATGATGTTGCATATAATATGTAACGAACGCGGCAAAGTCGACGGGTCGCATCGTAAATTAAAAATTCACCGCAAAACGCATCCGAAAGCAATTTAATGCCGTAAATGTCAACGATCCTTGGAACGGAACTGTATGTGAGTTTAATGATTTCACTCGTAGTTTTGCGGTAAGGTGAATTTCACATTTCCTGTTGCTTCTAATACCATTTCCATTCCATCAATTATATCGGTATGAAGAGTTTTTATTATATTTTCGAGAACACTTCAAACAAATGAACGAAAGTAGTTTTAGAATTCACTAGATTTTCTTCCCGTGAATGCGAATCATCGGGAATTTAAAACAAAATAAACGCTAAAAATTATGTGTGTTTTTTTCAATCCCATTTATTTCAATAAGATGTAGATCGTAAAAAAATAAATAAAGTCGGCATATGAAAAGAATTTAGTGAGACTTTTATTTATATGTAGTTATGGTTTTTAAATATCATCTTGGTATCATTCAAAGATTTGGTTGTAATTATTATTTTTCTTTCTATTATGTAACAACGGATTTGTATTGTTTATGGTATATCATTTTTGGATGCAAGGAAGCTTCTTTAATATAGTTTAAAATAAAGGAAAAGCACGAAATGGTAATTAACGCGTGCAGAGGATGGGAACTAGCTATATACCATTTTCTTTTACGCTATAAACATTGTAGATCATGTTGCGGACATCTCAAGAGTATTCTATATTTAAGGAAGTATTTTCAACGTTTACTGTATTTAACTATGTATACAAATATATTACAGATGTATCTTTTAATGCGAAGTCTATCCAAATGCATCGTATTGCCATAATTCTAAAGGAACTTGCACAAAGAACAGGAAAGTGAACCTTTTGATTTCGCCGTGATTTCGACTACGGACCTCCACTGAATCCGTTATCCCGTGTCTTTTATTAATTCGAAGGAAGCGGATGTACTTTGCACTGATCGATGTCTCTGCGCAGCGGTGAATTCACAGTTACGTAAGCCAGATGGACCCGCAAGTTGAAGTGGCTTTTTTTAACAACATCCCAAATTAGTGTATAAAATTTTATCGGTGGTATTTTTTATGATTTGGTGAACGTCAAATTGCATTGGATGAAAGGGAACCATTTTGTTACCGAAAGAAATAAATAAGAATAAATCATGAAAAGCAACGAATTAAATTAAGAAAATTAAATTGAAAAACCTAAACTAACCTTACTAGGACAGATTTGGTATGACACGTATATAAAGTTTCAAAACGATTGAAAACCTTTTAACATTCTAACTCCGTAACATAAAATATGACAACTAAAATTAGTAAGAATGGTATGCAGAAAAACTCTGCTTAATATGATTTTGACAATCGGCTAATTGTATATAAGAAAATTCTGCAACACCATAGACTAATCAAATGTTCAAATGACATAAAGCTCTGTAAGAGAACGTCGACACATCTCCAGTTGAATATTGTGTTAGCGCGTCGATGAAATTCTGATGAATGAACAAATTATTTCCCCTAAATCGATCAATGAGCACATCTGAATGAGGGATATGACCTCGTCGACTGTCCTGTGACCCGAGACGAATAACTTTATTAGTAAAAACGTTGACCGAATTCTCTCTAATCTGCCAATTTCCCCTAAGAGAATCGAATCTACTTTCAATTAGGTTTTAATATCCAGTGAAGTATAATATACTATTCATTATATTACACTGTTTTATTAATAAGTTCAAAAATAATATCTTTCATAGAGACATTACATTAGTGATAATACCTTACAGTTGTACCTACATCGGTGAAATTTTGTAAACTTTTATATACGCCGGTTCGTTTATAACTGAACCGAATCAGTTCAGTATAGAAGTCTATACAAATCGAATCAAATAAAAAATAGTTACAGATAGCATGGAGTATTTAGTACAAATTTGTCGGCATTTCTGAGAGTGTAAGTGGAATAAGCTCATTCTGCTTTAAAAGAAGTAGTATTGAGTGCTTATAAGGTTACCGAATTGCGTTGCCAATCTAACCTAGGGCCAAGAATACCTATCTTAACAGAGAGGGGGTCAAACGACTTTATCTTGCGCTACAGTTATTTCCTAACGAGCTGCCAAATCTTATGATAGCTGATGTAGCGTTATGAATTTATCACATTGAAATCAGACGCATATTATATTTTTCTCTCTTTTAGGTCTTTAACTGGAGATGAGCTATTGTGCGCCTGATAGTAATTAACATGCCTGCCCATAACAGCACGCTGCTCTCGTCAGCCAGAGACTAAGTTAATATGTCTCTGTGCCCAGTAATTACGCAGATATATATTACCTGCGCATTATTTCTTAGCAATAGAGTGGATGACAGTGTAGTTGAAAATTTTGGTGAATCGTTTGGCCAGTCGCTAAGCTATTGGCTTCGGTTTCGATTTCCGCACGGGACAAATGTTTGTGTGAACTGCAGATATTGTTCCGAGTCTTTGTGAAATTTATGTAAAAACATCCTAATTGCACAAGATATTTCTATCGTACAACAGGAGCGGTTTTTCTTATGAAATAAATTAAAAAAAAAATTAAATGCAGAGGTACCTGTCCAGATGGATTCTGCAAAGGAGATCTACTACTTAACATCGCATTTTGCGTGTACCATTTCAAAATGCTCGTAATATCGAATATTACCTTTGGCATGAAGCATCTTGAGATGGTCGACGGTGAGCTGCAGTATCTCGGCTTTTTCGAGCTTAGCGCTGCCCTGCTTCTCGCAAGCCGCCGGCACCAGTCTCTTCAGCTCGGTCAGTGAGGTGTTGATCCTATCTCGGCGTTTCTTCTCGATGACGCCGCGCCGCCGCTTCCGTGTCATCAGCTGGCACGAGTCACCGCCGGGTGACCTTTAGAATAGAATAAATATTCAAATTCTTCCGTGTACAATCTCAAATGTACCGCGCGTAAATAGAAAATAAGATGCAGTAACTTTTGCGAGTAAGGAATGTAGAATAGAAAGCTCATGGCGGAGCTTTCTATTCTACATTACAAAATAAGCCTTGATAAAAATGAATTTTAATCTTTGAATACAGGCGTCAGGTAAATTTTCCTTTTTGATTTTAGCTTTTTTTTAAATCAGTCATTGATCTAATAAATAAAATATTTCTCATCTCGTTTTATACGCATCTTATTTTTGTTATGTAACTATCAATTTTATTTCACGGTTCGTCAACCAAATGATTCTTAGAAAGTAATGAATTAGAAATAATAAGAAATACAAAAATAAGGCACTTCGATTAATTAAGGATATTCGAAAATAATTTACTTACTTGAAGCCCAATTTGAAAGAGTATTTTCGAATTATTGTAGTATTATGTTATATTCCGTTTAATATTTACTTTTTGCAGCTTAAAAAATCAATGAAGTATGTCATTTTTATTTATGTTACGTATTTTTCAATTACGTATACAAGTATCATTAATCTATATTTTTCATATTATCAAACATGTAATAAAAATAAAAAATTAACTCACAATTTCGTTTTAATTAATAAATCTAGATAACGATAATTCAAACAACGCATTACTAATAATTAACAGATGTAGCTCGTAGCGGCCGCTACGCATGTAGCCGTTTCGTAGCAGAACAATTTTTTAGACAATCTTATTAGAGTCTGATCGGATTTTAAAATAATCACTTCGATATTCATTTTATTTTCCTTTTTGTTCAAGTCAATTCATTAAAAATAAACTTAATAAGATAATTTTATTAACTGGTATACTTTCAGTAAATTTCCCTAAAGCTTTCTATTTTGTTTATTTTCAATTTAGTATTATGATAGACTTTTGTGACTTTAATAGTAAAGTGTATTTGAGTAAGCTACTGACTGTGCGTCTTTGCTGCTCTCCTCGGAGAATGCGTCATCTTCGCTGTCCGAGTGCGGACGCTTGTTACGGGGCGCCGGCGCCGCCGGTGCCCACCCGTAGCCCCATTGCGGCTGAGGAGCCGCAGGCTGGGGATTCCCCTGCTCCATAGGACGGTGGTGATACTCCATTCTGTCTCTTCACACAACAGAAGTGGAGTATAAACACTCAAAGTTTGCTTAAAAAGTAGCAAATCACTTATCACTGTCTCTACACTGCACGTCTCAACTCTGCATTAGCTATCGTCTCGATAAAATACGTCACTCGAGTTCTATTGTCTTTGATTGCAGTCGATAGGAATCTAAGGTGCAATTATCAACAAGTGTCGCGTGTTCCGATGCTGCTGGCGACACGTGCGCACGCGTCGACCGCCGGTCGCGGAGTGAGCGCGCGTCCGCCGCGTGGATACCGTGCGCCGCCGCCGCCGCCCAGTGCGCTCCGTTCTTTATTCAAAACACGCTTTCCTTTACAGTTCGTTTAGAGGATTTTCGACCTTCTAACTCTTAAAATAGATCATTACAAAGACTCTACGTAAATTGGTAACTGTCCCCGCACAAATTTTCACACGTTAATCCCCGTCCGAAATTTGAACTCTATTGCACAGAGATTATGAGTCCTAAAACTGAACGTAAAAGCTGCCCGGTGCGATTTTCTTTTGCTTGAATTAATTGCCACCTCGTTCGCGGGATTGAGAACTTTATTGAGAGGCAGTACAGGCGGTTTTCAGGTGTGAGGTTTTCATTAAGTGAATCAAACAGCCGCGTGGCCGACGCACGGTGGGAAACGGGCCGGCAATTAGGAAATGCAATTTCGTTCAGCCAACAATTGGTGTGAAAGTCTCGTCCGCGAGGGGGAGTCCGCCTGAGGATTATTGAGACGCGTGCGACGGATTTTTTTCAACTGGGACTTAATAATAAATATTTGACTGCGTGCTATTTATTTGCAAGTACATACGGAAGCAAAATGAAAATTGCTTGGGAGCTAACCACGCACGAGTTTGTACGTCTTTCAAACTAAACACATCGAATCTTACTTATGTTTTGTTATTATATACAATTACACATTGTTATTATACACAATTATTTAAATTTATTAAATATCTATATTTTTCATAGTGATTAACATTCCATGTTTCAAATAATGTTGCAAGTATGTTTTTCAAATATCAAATTTTAATCAAATTACATCAAACGCAACGTGATGAAAGGTTTGTTATTGAATGTAGACAACAGATAGGGATGGGTAGGGGAATACTTAATGAAACGCATCTTCAATCAACGAAAGCTTCAAAGTTGACATTTATTATTCGGCATTTGATTCTTCATGTTAGTTATTATTTCATACATTTTAATTAATGCTCACACAGTCACAATTTTTAGAAAAGTACTTTTAGTTACAGAACTTTCTGGGTACTATGCATTGCACGAAAAAAAGTAATTTTTCGCGTAAATTCACTTTGTTGTCTGCAGGCGTCTCGCTTACCATCGAGTGCACGGCTTGTAAAAACAAAAAACACTCAAAACATCATATAACTAACGATTTTGGTTTGACTAAAAGTCATATCGCGGTCAAAATGTCATTCGAAATCGAATTAGATGGCATGTCTTCAATGTTTTTAAAATATATAGTAAACAGTCAAATTATCCTTTCCTTAACTTACTTTTTAAATCTTCTTCCATTCTCTATATATCAATTACAAGACATCGTTCCAACCACAATAACTTGCAGGCCTATGCCTTTATGTATATTTGATTTTTAGAAAGGAGAGATTTGAGTCTTTAGAAAGGGTTTCATAAGTGAAAGATATAAGACCAATATACAAAACTGCAAGGGCAAGCCGAGCTTTTGGGCTTGTATGATAGTACCGACACTACCTAGTTCATAGCATCATATAGTATATAAAAGGTATTAATCTAACATGGTACCTTTTGTATTTCGCTCTACTTCACATTCTGATAGCGTTACATTACAACCTACCTAAAAATCCTGTATTACCTAACCCGCACGGGACAGTGGGACTTTTTGCACTCTCGACGTTATTTTTTATCGTAATCAGATTAACAATCTTCAGTATCACTACAATGCTTTGAAAATCTAAATCGGATTTGCCATCAAAGGAGTTTAATCTTTACGCGACAGAAATCTGCGCTTCAGTTCACGCTCCTTGAGTGAGAATGACTTTTTTGCTAATATTGGAGCTTTTTCGTTACATTGTGCGTTTTTGCGTCGTTTTATAGACATAGTCGGGGGTAAGAAGCTAATAGCAAAGACTTTTTAAATAATACCCTGCCGTGGAAGAAGCTTAGTTGCCTTTACTTTTCTGTTCTGTTATCATAAAATTGTAGAGTTCGGAATAACAACAATATATTCATAATAAATTTATCTCAACGATACAATAAAATTTTATTATTTTACTTAAATATAAGCGTGTGCGTGAGTGCGCGGGCACACATGCTATGTATATGTATGTATTTGCGCTCAATTTTGCAAGTATCGTATACATTAAAAACATTGATTATTAAGAATTATCATTAACAAATAAATAAAGAATATCAAGAGAACTTAAATGGTTTCACTGAGCTTTTACTTAAGATGATAATTCATGAGAACGGCTAGATAGTGGTATAGCCGCTTTTTTAATATAAAAATTAAAGTTTTATTTTAATAGCTTCTATTACCATATTAAATTGTAAATAATTTATGTTGTATCGTCTTTCGTTATTTAGAGTTAGAATTTTAGAATCGTTACCGTAAATAGAAAGGCAACGTCTCGTCGGCTGTAGCAGCTTGTTATAGAATTTTAAAATATGTATCCGTTCGGTGTAGGAGTTAATAAAGCTTGGCCACAAGACCGACTAGAAAATGGCCAACCCATTTTCTAGTCGGTCGGACCTACCACTTTATCCATCACCCCCTTTTAAAGGAGTCTATTACGCACAATTGCATCGATGTTTATTTTAAGACTTACCACGTAGACCAGTCAATGAGAGGGTCGCATGTTAAGTTAAACAATCAACTCCACGTCTGGAAACCAAGGCCGTGTTTTAAAAAAACAAATATGTTTTCATTTCGCATTTTGTCGAGTAAAAAAGAATCGAACCCAGTTCGAACCGAGATCACGTTAACAAAGCGCAAAAGATGATCTTCTCTGCCTTCGGATACAAACATAATGGTATCAGGTAAGATTTCACGACAAAACTAACAAGTGAAGTGAGTAGGAGCTTGTACTCGAGGTTTGTCGTGAACAAAACGTGAACGAAGGGCTTTTAGTTAACCCGTTTTTTGTGGGCGTGGGAGGCGGTGTGGGACTTTTTGACAGGTGGCTGGACTTTATTGTGGAGCCCGCGGTCACGTCGATTCGTTGTCAGTTCCTATCAATGTCTTTGAGCACCAAATAAACGGCACCCTGCAGGGCTGACTTAGAGCTTTGTAATTCGAACTTTGGAAACGTCTTTACGAGATAATTACTTCAATGGTTCTAAGCCATTAAAAGTTTTAAAATTGTTATTTGCCAGGCGGCTAACTCGTCCCGTCACTGAGTTCTATAAACTAAGTATAGGTGGAATTAAATAACTTTATAACTAACAGCGCTTATTTTCCTTGGCTTGTAACCAGTGGCGGTACTACCATACAAGGCCAAAAGCCCGGCTCGGCCTACAAAGGAGTAAAATTTATAAATGTTAATTAGCATATAATTCTCGAATAATTTATTTTTAAATTTGAGCGTCTCGGATACGGTCAGTAGTGAAACATACCATTGATTACGAACGTAGCAGAAGTATTCGAGACTTTTCTTAAACAGATAGAATGGCTGAAAATGGCTAAGTTAGTTTTATTTAATAAAACTTAACTCGTTATTTAGCCTGATTTAATTTTGATTCTAAACTACTAATAACTAACAACAGGTGGGCAGAAAAAGCTCTACCGACCGTAAAAGGTCGTCTTTTCAAATATGCAAAATATAGACCTACATCCCACGGGTCTGAGTCATTGGACCGTAAGGGTCCGATTTGCTCCCGCGTTTGCATCTGACGGCTCGAATTGGTCCGTATGTTTGCTGAAATGATCGTGGTGGATTAACGTCCGACTGCGTTCGTGCCCTCAGGCGGCGTCCTGATATCTTTGGCTCCGTCTAAACATGTTCAACAAGTCTGAATGGGAACAAATAAAGTTTGTTGTTATACCAAGATAATAAAAAAGACGAAATTATTCTATTTATACCTTATTTATGTAATATTTTGACTGGCCCTTTGGTGTAGTGGTTAGTGCTCCTGACTACAAAGCCAAAGGTCGTGGGTTCGATTCCCACCCAGGACCAAATATTTGTGCGATGGGCATAGGTATTTGTTCTGTGTCTGGGTGTTAATTATCTATGTTTAAAAATATATAAGTATGTATATCAGTTGTCTGATCATCATAGTACAGGCTCTGCCTAGTTTGGGATCAGATGGCAATGTATGAGATGTCCCATGATATTATTAATAAAAATCCACAATAAATATCTAGAACACATCTTAGATCTACCAGTTGAACATTTTAAGAGTAAAACTAAAAAGATGTTATTGAAGAAAGCCTATAACATAATACAATAGTTTATGAAAGATTAAATTGTGTTGTTGACTCGTATACGGATGTCCGCAATATTTGTTACTTTTTTTTCAAATAATCTTGACCGAACCTTGCGTTAAGTAAAGATAAATGTTGTTAGTGCTTAAACCTCAAAAATGCAATATATTTATCTCCGTCGATTTAGTAGTTCTTTAGATATGTAAGGAAAATAACAGATAAGCCCTCTGGGTCTTCGAATACGACAAACCAAATAATGATAAACTTGGTAATGACAGGAAAAGGTCTACTGTAAGTCATCATACAATAAATCATGTGAAGTAGTCGGTCCCGGCTTCTTATCGACGCCACCTAGCGGTGGCTTGGAGAAGTCGTTATTAAGAGGTCAGTTTAATGTCGCTGCCTCTGCGCCTGATCCCTCTCCGGTCGTGTCGGTTATCCGTGTGCGCCTGTGGCTGCGCAAACGCTTATGCGCTATAATATATCCTGCGCTCTTGTAGATCGGCCGTCGTAGCCGGAATCAGTCGAGAGGACATTATCTGGTCTTTTGTCACACATAGAAGAAGAAATTGTGTGGTTGACTTGTATATGGAATAATATGGTTATTATTGTAAAGGCGAGTGCCACCGCCGCCTGACTGCTTTACGGCGGCCGAGGCGACGTTAAGCGCCGAAGCTGGAAACGGGGTGGGCACCGCGCTGACGTCGGCGTTAAACGTCATGGCGTTCACTCACGAGCTCGACCTAGGAGCTAGCGGTGCGTAAAAGTAGAGTAAAGTAACAGCCTATATACGTCCCACTGCTGGGCACTGGCCTCCTCTATACAAAGAGCCCGTGGCCCCATTGCGAATCGGCGGAGTTCACATATTTAAGATTTTTGTTTTGTTTTTTTAAATATGCAGGTTTCCTCACGATGTTTTCCTTCACCGTTGAGTACGTGATAAATCAGCGCTAAAAATTGTTAATCATAAATTAACAAATTCATTGGTGCTGGCACCGGGATTTGAAGTCAGATTGCTCGAGTATATTGAATTAAAAGTAAGCGCGGGGAGAGTGAGCTACTACGGACAGCAGTGGGTACATCAGTTGTACTTGTTCCTCTTAACACTATTTCTACAACGTTTTTGTGTATTTATATTCACGTACCATGATCGTATATTTAGATCTAGGATGTGTTGAAGAAAAATTGTACAGATTTATAATGAGAAAATTCAAGACAGTGATTGGAAAGAAAATAATATAAAGTTTTAAAGGTGTCTTTTGACATCTTCGGTGGAAAAAGTGTTAAATACTGCCCACGCTGTAAGATCAGTATGTCTCATGTCATGATTTTGTCAGCAAATTTAGAACTTGATGGTAAGCACCCACTCATAATTATGCGGTGACACCAACAACATCGCCTAAGGACTGAAAGCTAATCGTCACAAACTTGTATGACGTAAATTTTTAAATGACCCTCGCCAATTTGAATTGCACGCCGTGTTGTGAATTCGATTCTCACATGCCACATAAATTTGTGTAAACAAAAAATATTTGTTCTAAGTTTGATTCCCTTTCATGTCCCTGATTTTTACGTTTATGAAATCCTTGCGGCACATATGTATGTTGCCTCCTAATGAAGAAGTAGTTTTTTAAACATGTTTATTAAAACTATTGCTTAGAATTAACACAGACGGCTAGCTTCTACATTGCGCTATCATTGGTCTCAAGCGGTATAGGTTGAATTGTATCGCGTCATTAGAGTTCAAATACGAATATAAAAAGTGTTATAGTGAATAAAGTGAAATACAGTTCACAAAGTTTAATTACCACTTTGTTCTTCATTCTGTATTTGAACTCTAATGACTTGATACAATTCAAAATATATATACAGTGCGTTTAAGACTAATGATAGCGCGATGTAGAAGCTAGCAGACTGCGTTGATTCTAAGCAATAGTTTTAATAAACATGTTTAAAAAACTACTTCTTCTCTCTCCATCTATGTATGGCAGCACGAACTACTTCGAGTTAGTATATCAAACTTATATGTCAAAGCCCTATCTATAAAAAAAAATTTAATTAATAATTACATAAGCTTTAAAAAAAACATCGTATCTTTCAGGCCAAGATCCATCGCTGAAGCAAGCGACGCCCGATCTTTTGGTGAACGGTAAAACTTTGCTAAACACAACCGTGCCTACTCAAGTACAGTCAACGAACAAGCTGACTGTACCAACCGGTGACTTCAAAGCCAGTGCGCCCTTGTCCGTGGCCTCAATGAATTTGGACGTGAAGACCAGCTCCACTATGGACTTACTAAACGCGCAAAACATGGTCAGCACCTTAGTAGAACTACCATTACCTTTGACGTCCACTGTACAAGACGTCAATCCTCTACAATCACTACCCCAAGCATGTAAGTACCAACATTATTGCTTCTCAAAGCCGACGGTCGCGTCCCCTAACGCGACCGTTGCTCCTTTAAAATACGTATAGGAGGGCGCGGACCCAATACTTTTTCTGGATGAAAGGTACTATACGTTCTTTTCTGTACTCATGATGTACTGTATGCAAAAATTTAAGATGATCTGTTAAGTAGATAAATAGTGAAAAAGTAACAAAAAAAATCTTTACTTCACTTTTACTGAGCCTACTGATTTTTTCTACCTTGCATAAGAGCAGAGGGGGCGTTAGCACTTCCGTTTAAGCTGCAGGCGAGCTAGGCAAAAAATACTTCAGATATCCCTGACCAATATATAGCTTAACTTCTGATCCTTAACTCCCGCTTTTCTTTGCTAATGCTATAAACCAGGTTAAATAAAACGAGACTATCATTGATTCGCGAGACGATAAAAAAGAAACACCTTGATGGTTGGGTGCTTATACCTAGATGGAATCGATATTATAAGATCTCAAACTTAGATCAAACTGTATAGACCGGACCAAAAATAAATTATTGAAAAAATTACAATAGCCTGGGGTACCTATGACATTAGGATTAACATCTCAGTTCGTCCAGTGACTATGAAACGTTGGAAATTAAAACGCGATAGTGAGGTAAATTTGGTTCATTTCATAATGTAATAAAATACCTACTTTCATAAAAACAAAGTTACTATTACAAGCCTAGTTTAATATTATAGTGTTATGAATTTAGTAAATTTGTTGGTTTCATTGACTGAGAAGATTCGTGGCCCAGCGACTGCGATGGCTTTTAATTTATTATACTCAAGCCACCTGAGTTCAGATCCCGGTGCTGGCACCAATGAAATTGTTAATTTATAATTAACAGTTTTATGAAAGATCGTGTGGAAACCTGCATATTAAAAATCATTAAATCCGCACTACAATATATATAGCGCTGTGCGGGATTTAAACTTCTCAATAAAGATAAAAAGTAGTCTATGATAACCCATCTTAAATGAATAAAACTATATTGATATTTTTGGTCTGTCTTGGAAAGGGAAAAACGACAAACTGTTTCTCAGTTTGTAGTTTTTCTCACATATTACATAAGTGTTATTATTATTAAAGTGAATCTGTTTCTTTTTGTTAAAGCCACCATCACCGAGGAGGTGTTCAGAGATTTTCTGTTGGAATTGGTTATATTAGCCGATCAAACAGAACCAAACGACTCGCAGTTAAACGTCCTAGCGGAGCTAGCCGCCAATCTTTCACATGTTCCGGTCATAGATATTAATATCAGTGTGAGTACTTAACAAGAAATACTAATAAATATATAAGAGAATTTTTATTAGTCGATGCGGAGGAGGAAGAGGAGGTGGGAGCGTTCTGTGCTGGATCTGTACTTGTGTGGACTTTTATGGTACCATCGTGATTTACACATAAATTGTTTTTTGTTCCTCTCCTCCTCCTCCCAACATCTCCTCCAACCAAGATTAAATTATTGAACTATCACAAAAGACGGCGGCAAAATCAACGCGCAAAATGGTGGCGGGCGCTGTTTCTGGTTTGTTCGGTGTGGCCGCGGACGCTCCGGCTCCGGAGGCGGGCTGGCGAAGGGAGAGGCAGGATCAAAGTGACAGCGACCCCATATCAGGTAACAGTACTAAAAGGAAAACGATTTAAAATTTGACCCAAACTTAGATACCTTTTTAAATTTAGTCTAATTTAAGGTCGATCTCGGCAGCACTACCCCACAATAGGATACCGTAAGACAGAATACTATGAAAATAATTGAAATAAACTAGTCGAGCTGCATTAACATCAGTTAACAGCCTTAGTTTCCTCACTGCAGAGATGGCTGCGCTTAGTTTATCCGCGAGTGTGGAGAGATGAGAGTTCCACTGGAATTTATTATCTAGTCATACATATAGTCATACGCAAGAAAACAGTGGAATCAGTCATTTGTAGTTCTTCATTGTTAAGAAGCAAACTGTGAGTTTGACTTTTTACATTAGGTTAAGTAAAAAAAGAACAATAACTGTAACCATCAAATCTAATTGCAATGTAAGTATATCAAGTGGTATGGCCAAACTCTAGCCACTACGTGCCAATTAAGAAAAAAATCTGATTAATTTACGACCTCCATCCATTTAAATATATATAAAAATATCTATAATTTTCTTTTATCATTTAGAATCTGTACTGTTGGGCCGTGCTTCCCGCGCAAGACGCGCCCGTTCGGCTTCGCGTCGCGCCGCGCCGCCGCCGCCGCACCTTTACGTACCCGCCAGGTGTATACGCAAAACGTTGACGTTTTTTGACCATTCTAAAGTAATGTTACAAATTATACATTAAAAAAGCCTATCCGTCTATAATATCCCACTGCTGAGCAAGGGTTCTGACCAAGGTGGTAGAGCCACGCAGCTGCACCC
>DWHO01001151.1:0-16392 GCA_018247575.1 Eurytides lysithous rurik
GATGACGATTTTGCCATAACTGAGGTATATATCTGAAATATGTAACTCACCGAGATTAACTGCTACTTGTGAATTGCAAATGTCAAATATAAACACTTTTGAGAAGGAACCTTTAGATAATCCACCAATCCATCAAATAGTAACTTCCGATAAGTCTCTTAACTCCAGAACCAACTCGACTATACCCGACTAATATAAGAAATAAAAAATCGATTAAAAAAAGACGGCCATGAAAATTACACGTTTATACACGTACAAACACACTCATATATATTAACATGTATTTTTGTTGATGGCAAACTGTCTAAAGTGCGAATCTGCACCAAAGGTATGATTGGTCTCGTAACTTTAATTATTTTTATATACCAAATAAAAGAATTTGGATTGCATTTGAAAATATATTCGATCATACGAAACTAACCCATTGCGTCTGAAGGTGCCCCCAATACTGTACGAAAGTACCCCACATGTAGGGTGGATTCGTACGAAGTTCAGATTAAGTTTAACTCGTAATTATGCATTAAATATGAGGTATAACCCCCTGTCATTTTTTTATAACAATCTTAAACATATATATGTAATTAGCTGATTTTTTAACGAAATAGTTAAATTAAAAAAAATATATACTATAAAAACCGTACGAAGGGTCCTGACTTTCCCCTATATGCTAAATATTAATAAGCAATAAAGACCAACATTCACTGAAACAAACTTACTTTTGTGTTTTAAACGGATAAAAGCATATTTATCCGTTATGTACACAAATAATATAATTGCAAAATATTTTATAATCGTGAAGCTTGCTGATATTTTTAATTGTTTTTTTTTTCATATCCGAAACTCGTTCTAACATATTCGATATGTTGATGGTCAATGACGGCCAGCAATCGAATAAGAAAACATCTCTCTGTGAAAAGTTGCTTAATCAGCCTCCCTAATGATAAAAAAGTTATTATACGCGAGTTTTACACCCGTACTTTGATGGTAATATTATGATATAAATCCGAGTCTGCTTGTTGGTTTGTCATTCTTACACACAGAGGAACAAAGTCAAGGAATGACATAATTTTTTGCATATATAAATTATTTGGGATTAATTTTTATCGCGGAAAAAATAAAAAAATGACTCGAATTTGACATCCACATAATATATAATAATAGGCAACTCCAACGACTTCGCTCGTATAGATCTAGGTCAAAAAGATTCTCTATGAGAGGCTTACACTCATTGTATTCAAAAACACATGTCAATGCGTTACATCGTTTTCGTGTAAGAAAGACGAACCAAAAACACAAAGACTTATAATGTTGGATAGTAAGCATAAAGACATTTTTAAATAAATTTACCTGCTATGCTATTCAACAAATAGAACAATGTTTACTAATAAAGTGCGGTTTTAAGGAAGATATAACCTTAAAAGTACTGACCCGAAGAAAACTCTTCAGCGCACACCCACCATCGACTTTTATCGTTAATTTATTTTCGTCCAATACGGATTTATTTAATGATTTTTATACAAGTAACCTTGTAAAATATCTGTTAGAACTAGGGTTGTCCAAGCAACCGTCTCGCGTGACGTCCCGTTTTCACGACTTAATCGGAGTTCGTCAATGTACCTGCGGGTCGACGAGTGACTCATTTGATAATTTTAAGTGACCCACATCAGTGCCAAAAATAAAGTATAATATATAAACTATAACTTTTACTAATCAAGAACAGCATCAGGTCAGTTCAAAATGACTGACCATAAAACAGACTTCACGAATTTCTATAGGGAGAAGAGAGCTACTAATATCCAAGAGAACGTTTATAAAAAAGTTCATTGAAATAATATATGTTTTTTTTTCATTATTTTCTTAATAAGATTGTATCTTTTTATTCACTAAAACTTGTCTTTTTACGATGTATTTTTTGAAACACATTTTGGTTGTATAATGCGGCCTCTTATATATATTATTTATTGTCATCGTTGCATTATTTATCATATATACTTTGTAATATCAAACTCTATCAAGTCTCTGTCTGTCATTCTTTATCAAGTTTTATAGAACACAATATTTCAATCGTTTTTTTTTTTACATTTATTTACATTTGTAAGAAGGTCCTGATTTTTTAAACAAATTCCACGTATCAATTTCTGGTCTCTTGCACATTCGCAGTTAAGATTTGGCAACCCCAGTCGATTCTACATTACAGTCTACGTACGTGCATATAAAAAATAAAACATAGCTTTCGAAAAGAAGGCCTTTTAGTAATAGTTGGCCAGCTAGTGTTTACACACTCATCACGGAAGCGAATTCGGTCAGGGACACGGCGGCCGGTAGCCATCCAATTCTTCTGATTCATAGACAGCGTGCACAAAAAGTACAGTGTATTCAGAGACTTTGACTGCATCAGCCAAGAAACATCGCAGTGAATGTATAATCGTGTATTGGGACTTTAACGTAACAATTTATACGAGATTTGTCACAAATTTGATGTGACTTAACTATTACAATTTATGACGGTAGCTAGTTATGTATTACGGAAACACAATGACTATACAACCCTTACAATGCATTAATCCTTGACTCGTTTCGCGTAGTTCCTAAGCTATTCGGTTTGGCGTCGCAGGTCGTGGGTTCGATTCCCACTCGGAACAAATATTTGTATGAACTACAGATACATGTTCCCAATCTGGGAGTTTGCCCGTATGAAATGTATGTATGTAAAACGCCCTTATAATATAAGAAATAAACAAAATACACACGAAAAAGATACTTTAAAATCATATTTATTGTTTTATAGAATTTTTGTCACTTCGCAAAAAAATCATTCATGCATTCAACGCGAGAATATATCAAAAAACATAACACGAAAAAAATATTTGTGTGAACAAAAGATACTTCGGTGTTTGTGGTAAAAATGGGTGTCTGTCCGTGTAAAATTTATATATCTAAAACAACTTTACAACCCAACGCCCGTATATATATTTCTATCCTTATTGGAGCAGCGTTTTTTTTTATTTTTAATTGAGTGACAAATATCTGTGAAATATTTTTGACATATCTTGCCAAAAATATTTCACAGACATGTGCCAAAAATGATTCATGTTAATGCGAAATTTCAATTTAGACAAATTTGTGAATATTTCGTCAGTGCAATTCTACGGTATGATGTACACACTTATTATCCTTGTCTAAAAGTACCACTGAATAGAACATCGGAATAGAATTCAAACGGATTGAAAAGCTTACCTTTATGTAATTGGATTATATAAGCTTCGACTTTAATGGACCCGACGGCCCATAAGCACTAAGCCAAAATTATATGGACGTTAAACACGTTAAATCTGTCATACTCTATTTTTTTTCCTATCGCAAATTCAATAACAGTGTAATGATTAACCATTGACGCGATTGTCAATCAAAGTTCTTTCGTTCGATATCACTAATGTAACATAAATCTTTGATGACCCATTTGGCGAAGTTATGAGTTATGGGCTTCGACGTCGCAGGTCAATTTCCACCAGGGACAAATATTTATATGAACTACATATAATTGTTTCGGATCAGGTGGTATGTCCATGTGAAAGTTATTTTAAACGCCGTTATAACACAAAACATTTCTATCCTATAATTGGGGACAGCTTTTTTACTTACAAAAAAAAACTATTTTCGTAGGCTGCCAGCTACGGCAAGAAGAACGGGATGTGGTATGGCGGCACCTCCACCGGTACCAGCGGTTGGTCTCGCACCGGCGTGCGAAAACAGTCCGTAGCGGAGTCCGACGCACCACCCCCGGGCGGTGGGAAACCCTCCAGTGGACGCGTCATCCGCATAGTCAACAACATGGACCACTCCATCCAGGTAATCATACAAAGTCAAGAAGGTTTATGACTACAATAAATAGACTATCAAAAATGTGGTCAACGTTCAGGGTTATATGCGCATATCTATTTGAATCAAATAAAAATGTATTATTACATTACAAGCACTTTTAGTCATTTTCATATATTTTTCTTGAGGAAGCTACCACCGGTTCAAAATGCAGTACTGCTGAGAAGTGCCGGCCAGAAACTCAACAGTTGCTCTTTTAAAATATCGTTGCTAGATTGACGATACAATCCAATAACTATTTCATATCCGAGTCAATTAATTTCACGCATTTTGATCTAACAGAAACTTCTGAGCAGTATATTAAACTTTAAGCGATAAATGTTATAATTTTTGTTTTAAAAGGGCCAAGTGGTAGATCTAAGATACTTTGGATTTTTTCACCTTCTCGAAACGAAATCGAGATGTTACAAGCTCATTATTAATTTTAGTATTCAGTGTCTGCAGCTGATTTTTAGAATTTTATATATCAGATAAATATAAATAATATATTACAAAGTATGTATTGTGAAGCAACTGTCAAAATACCACTTTTTAAAAACATCTCGCACTGAGTTTAGAGCTCCGAGGTTATAACCCATTAAAAGTATGACTTCTACTTGTAAAACCGTATTGTCATAATCTAAAATAAAATTTAGACACTGATTCATTTTTATTTAACTTTTTTTGCGACAGTCGTGTTTTCTAACTGTTAAGTTAATGTTAAATATAACGTTACGAAATATTAGGAATTCGATTTTTGATTGTCGACAGATCAAGTCTTCTTGACTGTCACTATGTAGCTTTAGCAAATTTGATAAGTTTCGCGGTAAATAATTTTAAGGGAATATAAAATAAAAATAAAAAAAAATTGTATTAAATTTTTATACAATCGTTTTCTTGAACCACAACAAGGAATACACGCAAATCGTACCTAGATATGATCAAGGTAGACGTTTAATGAAGGCAACATGCGATACAAATATTAAAAACAACCCTAGTGGTAAGAATCGAGAGCTGTTTCCTTATCGAAACATCAGGCCTGTATAATCGCTGCTAACGTAATTCAACTTGGGGTTATGGCGCAGACGAAATGAAATGATTTCAATGAAAAATCCTTGAGACTAAAACACCGACGTCCCACGGAGGTTTCGTCAGACGATATAATGTTACTGATAACCGAGTTTTAAATAAACATAAATTAACCACGGCGTTGGAGTCCTTCTCTTTTTGAATAACAAATAAACGTCGTATAAAATTAAAAACCAACAGCAAGAGTTTCGAAAATTTTCATTAAGTTGTTAACTGTTGATGTTTTTCAAATAATGTGGTTCAATATGCTGATCATTAGCATACTGACGGTATGCGTCATCGACATGATATGAAAAAGTTGCGCAAGTTCAAAACCTATGCAATATTGCATTTGTATTTAAATAGGGTGATGCTATACCTATTCAGCGATTAGAAAGAAAACATTTCACACTACTCTAAGAATAACCATGAATGTTTAAAACTAGCTGATTTATCAGATTAATTGTCTTGTCTCGCAAAAACTACTAAAGCAATTGAGTATTGATAGACGTTGAGATACCTTTTCCACCCCTACAATTATATTGTCATAAAAATATATTTTATTTACTTTTCCACTTTTAAGTATAACTTGTGATACTTATTATGGCCTAATATTAACATTAATATGAAATCTTATACAAAAATTCTTTGCAGTGTCGAGTTTTATTGAACCTTCGAACGACGCAACCGTTCGAAGAAGTCTTAGAGGATTTGGGACAAGTTTTGAAAATGAGCGGAGCTAAAAGAATGTACACAATCACTGGGCAGGAGGTAATAATTTAATAAAAATAGAATACTCATAAGTATTACCATAGTAATAATATAATAAAGATAGAACAGAATACTTTTTTCTCAGTAAACATCTTTCGATTATTTGAGGACAGTTTTTATTTCTTTCGTAACAGTATATTTTTGAGAATAAACTTAACAGACTACATGTATGTGTATTTACGTTCCATAGCTGATTATATGGTACCATAATATAGGTGGCATAGATTAAGAGCTCTGGAGGCCCACCTCAGGTCAGGAGAGCAACAAAGGAGCGGAGGCCTACTGGACCCTAGTTTTACAAATAAAATGCACAAAGTTTCAGTCAAGATAAATAATCCTAAATCCGGCCCGGGCTAGCATTATTGCACAACACGCTCCTTCAGTTCCTGTTAGTAGCTGCATTAATTGAAGTCGAATAGTTGAAACCACGTCATGTGTCACGCCATAATTAATTTTTAATTATTGTGACAATAGCTAAGTGATACTAAATTACAACCGCCCGGATATCGTGGTATAACGTTCTTATGCTAATTTTATCTAATACATTTTATTTAATATATCACACCTTATTTACTGTATCGAGTAAGGAAAGAGTGTAGTAATAGTCAATTATTTCACTCGAACAATTTCGAAGTGTACACTTTTGTAATTCTTTTCAGGTGAGGAGTTTCTCGCAGCTACGCAATGAGTTTGCGGATGTTGAGACCTTTTATCTCGGCACCGTGATGGTACCTCCAGCCCTCAGTCCGGGCGTCAGTGCCCCTCTACCCATAGAGTCGCCCATTCGAAGGTAACCTTCAACGTAATTTTCATTTATGCTCGTGAATTCATTGTGATAGAATCATCACGGACTATATCTATATATGCCTCAGGTGCCTACTATTCCTTAATTCTATTGGTTAAATGTAACTATAGAATAAGCTGTATAACTTACTGTCGAATGACTTATAACTAACAATAATTGACTATAGGTAAATATACATCTATTTCTAAGGTCTTTTAAGAAATTATCGATCGATATTAACTTAATATTTTAAATTGAAATATCAAACCTTTTAGGTAATAAAGATATACCAATTTAGAACTATGCTCGGAATTCAACTATTTATGTTAAGATAAAATTTCAATAATCTTGAAATATTTTTATTTCTTTAAAAGTTATTGCAGTTTAAGGACCAGTAGAAAACTCATAAATCAGTTTCCTTTGTTGTTTTTCCTTTTGTGGAGTAAGCTGACAAACGAGCAAGCGGCTCACCTGATGGTAAGCGATCACCGCCGCTCATAGACATATGCAACAGAACTTGCAAATGCGTTGCCAGCCTTTAAGAGGCGAATTTTTGAAAGAGGGATGCCTGGAGAGGGAAGTATTAGAGGAGGAGAGGAGGATGGGAGGAGATGGAAGGAGTTGGGCCACCGGCCACCTCACTTACCGGACGAAACGCGGAAGCAAAAAAACTTCCAATTTACGCCGATTTCCTGTGAGGTCGTGGTACTTATCCGGTTCGAGCCAGCCCATTCAGCAGCGGGAACAGCTGCGTGGCTCTACCACCGAAAAAATATTTGCTATGTTTGAGCGGCGATTGTGCTATGTTTGTTCTAAAATAACTTGGAATCTTGTAGATCACGTTCCAGAGCTACTGTAGCTTCATTGCCAGTATCTGAAGACACTAGAGGACGAAGGGCGCGTAGCAAAAGCAGGCCTCGTGTTCTATACGCGCCCGAAGGAGAGATAATACGCAATACGGGTAAATTATATCAGGAAATCGAATAATAGGACTTTTTTGTAGAGTCCCTCTGAGATAGAATCACAACTTTGCTATTATGTCCGTCAAGCAATAATGCACTATTGTATACCTGTATACTGCTGTTAAAAAACAATTTACAACAATTCACATGTAATTATTGAAGGGTGTAAGAATTCCTTAAATGCCACCATATATTTTTACAAGTGGTGAGTCATATTTACACAAGTCGCCTGAGTTGATACCACTGCACTGTCAGTTATTCAACAGCCAAACATTAAAGAGTGATTTAAAAAACCTCCAGTCTCTATGCGACAAACACGCTGTTTTAAATTCGTGCAATTTAATATAGTATGTGACACTATATTATAATAATAATATCGTGGACAAATCGGTCAATAACAAATAACTTACGGTTAAAACAATACACAAATATATAAATACTACACCAACTTTATAATTTTTTCTACCGTTTTTTTCGCAGATCTTCTTACATTCTATAATTCTATTTTGAATTATGATGGTGTTTTACATACAATATTTCACAGGATCTGAGCGTTTGTTGCTCCGATCCAAAACAATTTAACAGTAAATTAATTAAAAACTTAAACCGACTTAACGTCTGCATCAAACGAGACATCGTAACTCAAGTGTATAATTCAACTAACCCAGCATACATATAATAGCAACTTCTTTTATAATCGAAATATTTTAATTCTGGACTTATTTTTGTTTCATTTGTTTATTTTCCTTATAGACTACACACTCCTAGAAGTGCTTAAAGAGGAACCGATGCGCGTAACCATCAGAGGTCTCAGACGAACTTTCTACCCGCCCATTCATCACGCACCCATAGACAATTCGCCGCCCGAAAAGAAATTGCAGTTGGAGTGGGTGTAAGTATTATTGCAATACAAACATTTTGTTAAATTTGAAATATCCTCCACACACCGTTGTAGATTTTAAGGACGAGACGTTGCTAGCATCAAGTAAAAAAATAAATAGAGTACGTAAATTCTTCTCCATCTGTTTATAGTGTGAAAAATTGACACGGTCAAACCACGTGTTACTATCGGATTGATGATTTGGATGGTAAACTTACCTTCTAGTAGCTTCAAAGGTCACCCAAGGAAACGCTGTTGAGTGTTCAAAACGTCGAGAGTTAAAATAGAAAATCGAACGTCATAAAATGCATCATTTTTGATACGATTTTGTGATCCGATTTAAAAACTGATAGACTGGTTTAAATGCCAATAAATATATTTTATTGGAGATAGACATAACAAAGGATTTCACGCTTTCAAAACGATCGTTCTAACGCATAAAATTTGTGGAAATAAGATTTTCAATAGTCTATTACGTCGTCACACGAATTTTCTCCTTTCAGTTACGGTTACAGAGGTGCCGACTCACGGCGCAACCTGTGGGTGCTGCCAACCGGCGAGTTATTATATTATGTGGCAGCTGTTGCTGTCATGTACGACCGGGATGAGGAGTCGCAGCGCCACTACACCGGTCACACCGAAGATATTCAATGGTAAGCCCATATATTCACATCTATTGACTTGAGTTTATAGCGGGAACAAAAATCTTCGAATTAACACATTCACTGCTGATCCAAAAAATCATTCAATACAGCGATGTGACTTTCCACAGGTTAATTCGATTTTTTTTTTGACAAAACACATATATGTCTTGCCCGCACAGGCGACTCGACAGGAAAACACACCGGTATGTTTACCGCAATGCGAGACGCGATTTATTTCGAACACACATTTGTGTTAAGCCGCACGCGCGGTTCGGAATTTTTTCACACAACAGTTGTGTTTCAGCATTGAATGTGTTAAACGAAAGCGCGATATCAAGCCACTAATTAGCTGGGGACACTTGTCTGCGAAGCGGGTAGACAAATATTTTGTAACAAAATATCAGTTAGCCTACCGACCTTATTTATTAAAATTTCCAACTGACCCACCGATTCAATTCGCTTTTTCCGTTTTACTCCATAGATCTGATGAGGATGATTCCGATGTGCTTGAAGACACCTGGCGTTTTCTCCCGTCGTCCTTGCCATTTTGCCCCAACTCGATTCTTTCCGAGCGCACGTTCACTACTTCGTTATCACTTTTGCTCATTTGTCGAGCCCGATTAAATCTTTACTTATTACACTAAACTATTCTTGCAGAGAAATATGTAAATATTAATTAATATCAAATCAAGCCTAAAGTTTTTAAAACTTTAAATTGATGTTATCACTAAGAGAAGAAACGACGTTATGAAGGCGGGATTGGCGACCGTCGCCCTGAAACCGAGTTAGGTGGGGGACGGATGTGACCGCATGAAACCACAGACTACATGAGGGAGAGAGAGTATACTGCTTACTCTCACGAATAATGCTGTGCATATTTATTTTCCAAATAATAACCTATTTTAGAATTATAGGGTTAAATTTAATAACAACAAAACTCAAGTTTCAATAATGTATTTTCAAAAAAGCTGTTTGCTACAATACCATTTGCGAAACCCATCTAACGACGAAAAACATCAAATAATTGTATTATTATATTGAAAAAAAAAATCGATACAATTTCATTAAAATATTTTCATAGTGGGTAAATTAGTGTTACTTAGACATATGGGGAATTCTATCTACTGCCATAAAAGTTTTGATGCAATATAAAATGATATCGCTTTGGATAAAACATATGTAAATGAAAAAATCAATTAAAACTAACAATAAGCAGTAAAAACAAACCTAATAGTTGTGTAAATTAATATTAGTAAGCAAGTGAAGCAATGAATTAACAAAAACCACATAAAGATGAGTCAATCAAAACAGCATCAAATATAATTTATGCAAGTTACAATTTGAATATAAACATTATAATGTAAACATACTCTTCTCATGTTCTTTCCAGATGGTAAACCTAGATGCATTCATCTTTCAGTAATAGTAGGGACGCACAGTGTGGGTACTGGATAGACGATTAATACATATTAAATTTGATATTATTGCACATCCTAGGGCCTTCTAGTATTCCCTCCGTTCTAAATGGATGGGAGTAAAACGCTGCGAAGATCGATGGTGGGGACAGTGATCAACTCTCATCCATAGGCTACGGAGGTGGATTACTTGAGAGCGCACTCGACGAAGACGGCACGGTGTTGAGGCGCGGCGGGGATGGGCGAGGGCGGGGGGGTGTGCGGGGCGATGCCGTTCCCGTTAGCCGCGGCGACGGGCTCCGTGAAGACGAAGTGGTCCTCGGTGAGCGGCAGCAGCTCCTTGAGCACGGCCCACAGCCTGCGCTCGACCACGGCGCGCACCTTCGGCACGGGGAAGCCGTTGAAGGCCGACGCCACGGGCAAAGTGTACGCGCCCATGTCGCGGAAGATCATCCAGGAGCCGACCGCCAGGGGAGGGAGGCGCATGCGAGCCACCACGCAGTCCAGCCCGTCGCACGTCGGGCCCCACACTGACGCGCTGCCCTCCGCGCCCTCCATTTGCTGAACGGATGAAACGGAACGTAGATCACAATTAAAAATCTTGCTCCAATGAGGAAAATTAGACATCATCTCTCCAGCTACGTGCCGTTTCTTCACGCTGTGATGGATGGTTATTTAAAATAGATCCAACAATAAAAACTTACTTCTGGAATATTTGGACATCAAGTAAAATAAATATATTAAAATACACAAAACTGTACTTTACAAGATCATGTTGAATATTGGGTTTTGTCATTTACTACTTTTATAGTATTATTTCAATACGATCAAGTAAAGTTGACGTAAATGCCGTTTAAGGCGGTAACTGAAAAAGCTAGTCGTGAGTAGAACCTACTTTGTATAACTACGCCCAATAATTCTTATAGTTTAGTACACGGCACGTAACTCGAGACATGAGATTTAATCATTATCTTGACTTATCTTTTAAGATTAAGATATTATAATATTTATTACATGTTCACGAAAACAGGCTTATAAATCTCGTAAAAGCTTTGTAAATAAACAGGAAAATAGCTTATTTACAAAGCTTTTACGAGATTGAACTAGACGCAGTTATGAGAGTATTTCATACTTTGTCAAATCGCTTTTGAGGTTATGTTGTTTTTTCCTCAATAAATCTAAAACAGTGATTCCTAAAGTGGTGCACAGAGATACGGCGGTGGGGTGATTAGATCTTTCCTTCATAGGTTTTGACGGGTTTTTGGGAATATGGTAGAAATGTAGCAGCTAAGGGTTCACCGATACAAGTAATATTTTGATAGTGGTCTACAAGTATAAAAATGTTTTGGAATCTATGCTCTTAAAACCTTGGTTTTAATTTTAAAAGTATTCAACCAGGTTGTGTTGTGGTTTTTCTCATAATAATCCTTTTATCTAGGTATACTCTATTAGGATTTTGAGCGAAATTTGTTGAAGTGGATGGTCTCACCTGCAGTGGGATGGGCACCACCTCCTGATGGTCGTACAACAGGCAGTTGAAGGAGCCGTAGACACCATCGTTGATGAAATACATGGTGTGCAGTTCTTCGTCCTCATCTTCCACCTTAGACGGCACCTGGACGTATCCATATAGCACGATTTATACATTATAATTTATTAGAAGGAAATGGACTTAATACAACTAAGAGCTATTCAGAAAGTATTTTTATCCATTGACAAACGGATATCTACTATAAAATATGACTTATATTTTTAAAACACGTACAAATCGAGTGACGAACCGATATGGTGCAAACAAAACATTCTGAAATGTGCTCGCCTTCATTATTGTCAAAGATTATTTACAGATTTCAAATTCCACAAGTTTTGTTGCGTTAAGTGCTTAAGTAATGCTGCAAAGAACAGTAAATGTTATAGAGGTTACAAGTCGGTTAACCTCACTACTTGCTTTCGATTGCCATAGAAATTGCTATCCAATTTGCTTCTTGTTACTATATTTTTTTTTAAATATTTTGTACGAATATTGCATGAGGTCGTAACTGCGGTGGCACGTGGTCGTATAGTGGTCGTCACCAAGTCCTAATCGTTGGCGTACCTCGCGCTTGGCGTGCACCATCGCGGCCAGGGTGTAAGCAGCGGCCGCGAAGTAACGGCCAGGCTCGGCGATCACGCGCACCTCGCAACCGGAGAAGTTAGCGTCCAGCGCCGCGTTGATCACCTGCGCCACCTGCAGGCGAAAGAAACAAACTTAGCTAAGGGGCTGTTTCGTTAGAAACATAATAACCCAACACAACTTAAAAATAATATGATGACCGTTTGGCGCAGATGCTATGCTATTGGCCTCGGCGTCGCAGGTCGTGGGTTCGATTCCCACCCGGGGCAAATATTTGTACGAACTGCAAATATTTGTACGAACTACAACTCAATATTTGTTTCGGATCTGGGCGTTTGTCCGCGTGAAATTTATGTATGTAAAAACACAAGATATATCTTACAATGGGGGCAGAGTTAAAAAAAAAATTGAGATATAGTCATGTCTCATGTTGGCTCTCTTGTAACTAAATTGATAACATTTTAAGTGTAAGGATGAATAAGTTTGTTTTAAGATACTCGCGGAGAGCTCGAGCTGGGGTAAGGGGAGGAAACTCCCCTCCCGGTTTGAAGTTAATCACGTTTATCCAGTACACTAAAGAAATCGGAGGGAAACTCACCTCGCGAATGCAGGAGCCGGAGTGACCCGGGAAGCCTCCACCCAGGTCCAGCAAGCGCATGGTGTGGCCGGCGGCCGCGCCCAGCCTGAAGAGCGCGCGACAGAACTGAATCGCCCGAGCGTACACGTCGGTCTCTTGAGCGCCGGAGCCCACGTGGAAGGAAACTCCCACGACCTGCGGAAAGGCGACAGCATATTTCGAATGTTTCAGATGTCTGGGCGAAGCAGGAATAGCAAAATTTTTGTGGGAGTCGGAAAAATGCTTATGTCACTTTTTCATGGAATGTAAGTGTAGAAATGAGGGAGGGCTTGTACGGTAGCGGAGTCAGTAAGAGTGTCGACTGTTCAGGGTTGTAACAGGACGCGTTACCTTCAGCCCGAAGACGGCGGCGAGCTTGAGCAGCCTGGGCGCCTCCGTGACCGGGTCGCAGCCAAACTTGATGCCCAGCGGGCACTGGGCGGCAACAGCGTCGCATCGGATGCGCACGACCAGCCTGCCGCACAATTATAAATATAATATACATACATAAATTCCACACGGACAAACGCCAATATCCGGAACCAATCATCAATTGACTGGCCCGTCGGTATAGTGGTTAATGCTCCAGAGTGCAAAACCAAAAGTCGTGGGTTCGATTCCCACCCAGGACAAAATATTTGTGCGATGAGCAAAGTTATTTGTTGTGTCTGGGTGTTAATTATCTTTACTTACTATATAAGTATATATTTAAAAAAAATATATAGGTATGTATACCAATTGTCTGATTACCATAGTACAGGCTCTGCCTAGTTTGGGATCAGATGGCAATGTGTGAGAAGTCCCATGATATTATTATTCTTATAATGCACGTCACACTCCTTGAGAAAGTTATTAATGATTTGGATCGACATCAAATATTGTTAAATTACACTCACACAATACTATTTTCGGCACGCAGCAGTTTCCACTGCTGCCGAATGTTGGCTCGACCCGGATAAGTACCACGACCTCACAGAAAATCGGCGTAAAGTGGAAGTTTTGCTTCCGCGTTTCTGGTCCGTGAGGTCCTAAAAATCCCTCTCCCTCCCCCTCCTAAAAATTCCCACCTTAAAGGCTGACAACGCATTGTCAGACTATAAAGTCGAGGTGCTGTCAATAGAAAATAGCTGGAGTTCCAATGACGATGGTGGTATTTTTGTAAATTTCAGATCCCGATTGGGCCAGTTTGAACCTCGGCGTGTTGATTTGCATAGAATGTTCCGGGATACACAGGAACCTCGGCTCGCACATATCCCGAGTACGCTCTCTGGATCTGGACGAGTGGCCGTAAGTACATACAATAGACTATAATAGACGTAATTAGATATTTAATTTACAAACGAATCATTTAGTGACCTATTACAAAACTTATTTTTTTTTTATATTTATAAGAATTTATTTTCCTCAACCTTTTGTTACATAACATATTTTTAAATGACAGATGTATCGTATAAATGCTAAAACTTCAGTATTTTATACTTAGAATTTAATACGAAAACACCATGGTGAAAATTGTATAAAAGTGTTAATATATAGATTTATTTTATATCTTTACTATGATAATATTAATACTGCAGGTATTATTTGCTATGCTCAAACTGGGTTCATGATGTTGTTTATCTTTAAGTACAACCATTTATGATATGTACATTGTGAAATTGCAAATAAAATAAAATAAAGAATCATTCTTCTCAGAAGAACCGCAAATCGAGCCGGTGGTAGCTTCCCCACGAACTAGAACGTAAAAATGTACGATTCAGAAATGCTTATAAAGGCTTATTTGTAATAAATATATTTTGATTTGATTTATTAGCAGTTTCGCTCGCGTCGATTTCAGCGTTATTGTTATTGTGTGAAGAAATGACAGATTGATTGACCCATGGCCCTATTGGCCCATCCCCCTCCCTTTCATTCCTCCTTCTCACATTTCCCTCCATACCTCTTTTCATCCCCGAGGGATTCCACTATTACTCCCTCCCTCCTCTTCTGTCCCTCTCACATCTCCTTCCTCCCTCCTCTTCTGTCTCTCTCACGTCTCCTTCCTCCCTCTTTTAAAAATTCCCCTCCCTAAAGCCTGGCAACGCATTTGCCAGTTCTGTAACGCTGCAAATGTCAATGGGCGGTGATGATTACTTACCATCACCAATCCATAAAAAAACCTTTCAGATGATTATGATTCCGTTCGTGCTTTTACAGCTTGGGCCACGTGAGCGTGATGATGGCCATAGGCAACACCATGGCCAACTCGATATGGGAGGCCGACCTCAGGGGTCACACTAAGCCCATTGCTACGGCCAGCAGGGAGGAGAAAGAAAGGTGACTAACTCGACTAATAATCAGTCAAACTAACATTAAGATGATTAGTTAGTTATCTTTTTATTCATGATACATTTTTATTTGGCTGTCTGTCTGTCTGTTGTCATCGTTAGAATCATAATATTGGAGAAAAACATTAATGTGGTGAATTGTGTAAAATAGGTCTTAGATTTTTTTTGTATTTGACAAAGTTTAAGTAGTAAAAGAAGAATAAAAATGTAAAGCAATAGTTAAAGTAACATGATAGCATTTATTGAATTTAGAAATCCAGTCTATTTAAAAACTAAAAAACAGACTGATGATTAGAGAAGAAAATATTCATTCGATCGTAATTTTTTCTTAGTTTAGTTAAGTGTTTTGGGGATCGGATCGTTCGAAAATATAAAAGTTATAGTGAGGGAACGACACTAATTTCCTTATATGAAAATTAATAGTAATTGAACGAATGAAATATTTATCGAATGAACAATAGAATGGATGAACCATATCAATTGATTGTCTCGTTGGTGTGGCGTGGTTCGATTTCCACCCCGGGCAATCATAATCATAATCAATAATCATAATCGGGCAAACCATTTTTGACGAGCGGAAATGTATGTTCTGTGTCTGGGTGTTAACTATCCATATAGGTATGCATTTAAAATATATAAGTATGAATGTCAGTCGTCCGCTCCGTCCGATCAGACGGCCTTGTGTGAGATGTCCTTTGATATTTGAAAAAATAATAGAACGAGTGTACAGTAGAATGCATTAACATTAGAACGATTGAACATTAGAACGAATGGACAACTGTGCGAATGAACGAACTGTTATACGGGATTCCACTGGAGTCTTTTTAAAAAACAATTATTATTAGAATACACTTTGAAATAGTATTTATTTAAAAAACACAATACAAAATTAGGATATAGAATAGAAGCAGTGTGGCTTTCACGAGAGGTCCGAGACGACTGACTGGCACAGCG
>DWHO01001152.1:0-16391 GCA_018247575.1 Eurytides lysithous rurik
GAGTAGGTGAGTAGGTGGGTTTGATGTTAGTGTATAACTATAGACGATATTTTGTTCTCAAAAATATTATTGTTAATTACAACTAATTTACAGATTTTATCGCGTTTTATTTTTTTTTCAAATGTACGGCGCAGGCAGTAGAATAATCCATTCAATTTAAAATTGCTCGCCACTGCGCTGTGCTCATTACCGAGGTAAAAGTTCGCCCATCAATTCACTGCCTTTCAAACCATAATACAGTATTGCTTACACGTTACTGCTTGGCTGCAAAAAATTGCAGAAAAAGCATCCCACTAGTTTCAATTAATTGCATGAATACAAAAAAATTATCACGAAGAATTGTAAATTTAAAAATGTACAACAGATTCATCGCTCTATGTACTGAATGTCGCGCGAATTGCCAGTCTACTTAACGATTATCCCACAACTTTTTAATTAGTTTAACAACAATAATCAAAGACTGTCTCGTTGCTTCGTGTTTTTGTTAAAATCATTTTAGTATCGTCCTAAAGTTACTCGTTAAAACAAACTTAAAACAATATTAAAATAAAAAGGTGTTACACCTTATTTTACATAAGTATAAAAAGAGTAAAATATTATTTTAATTTGAATGTTTGCTATATTTATTTAACATTATAAAATATTTATAACACCGGAAATGAAAACGAATGAAAAAAAATAGACATTTATTTATTGAGTAACAAATAGTTATCACTTAGTAGTAATACTTATTTATTACATTTGGTAACCAATAAGTGCCACCTTGTCCACCTTTGTACAACCATTGTGCAAAAAGATTAAATAAATAATATATAATATACTTTACTGTACTGTATACTATACAGTACAGTATAGTTATAAAAAGGGGTATATCTACAATGTAAAGTATAATAAAAATTAGATTTAAAAACGAACTTAAATGTGCATAAAATATTTATTGTGTGTTACTGTTACTATTTGTTACTTTAATGTTTTATTTAAATTTTAAATATTCTATAGAATATTTTATCTTTTAATTTACGAAATGTTAAGACTTATAAAATCAACATATAGTAGGACATTTGAAAAAACCTAATTTAAAAAAAAAACTCTTAGACATAAAGATTGCAAAAGGGCGCTGATAATATTTAAACCACAACAAACGTGCGTTATTTCCGTTTTAAAGCACAAGCGGGCGGCGGCGTGTCCGCGAATGAATAGCCATCGGAAAGTCATCAGTTATGTAGGGCGTATCGTCGCGCACCATGTGGCCGGCGACGGCTTCTCCACGTAATTTTTCCGCAGGCGATTTTCCGCAATTTCCCAAACAGTCGTCAGCGCCGTTCCAACCCTTTATTTGTGAAGTGGCGAAACGCTAAATTTAAAACGACAAACAGCGTTGTACAAATAAAGTGTGTCGATCATGACACTGCTGCGGGTTATAAAACCTTAATTTTTTGGTAGTATTCTAAAAAACGTGAAAAGTAAAACTATCTTACTCTATTTTTTAAAATTATTTCGAAAAATAGAGTTAATATTTTGCTGAAATTGAATTGTGTTCAATTTGATCGGCTTTTTGTTCTATTTATTAAAATACCGATCGCCAAAACTAAAAAGTTGTTATAAAATGCACAAAAAAGGCCACCGTGAAGTTAAATTAACGAGAATTGAATGGAATTCATTGATAGCGCTTTGAAAACATTTTTCAAATATGACCGAAACACATTCGTTATCTATTTTAAAAGAATTCAGATGTGCAAAGCGGCAGATTTAGTGATATTTGAATAAATGATATTTATAAAAAGTCATCTAATATATCGAATGGAACCTCGTTTTTAATAAAAAAACCCAACTTAATCTGAAAGATTTTATATTAAAGGGTTTTCCTGAGTAGTTTCGAAGAATAATTATTATATAATATTTACTTAATAAAAAAGTGTATCAAGCATTTAGACAAAGGGAAAGGGAGTAATAAACAATTGTCCTATGCTTTTATCTACAAATCGCTGACATTTCATCTTAATTTTCAGGAATAAATGTGCAAATTCTATATAATAAACACACACAAGAGTTCGTCCAAACGCAACTTATATATTAAGTTAAAGTACACGAAACAAAACATCCATAAAAAGTTATGTTCAATTTAGTTTCATCCAGGCCAATATAGTTTAGGGAACCGGTGCAACATATTGCCGACGAAAATTAATAAAATAGAAACACGAAACCATCCAATTTTTTTTACACCGTACAGTAAATAGCATCAGTGTCATATGAAGATAAACGTCATTTGATATGATTAAAGTAACACGTTTTTTAAACCAGATTTAAGAGAAATAATCAATAAAACTCCGCTGTAGTTAACGTTAATAAATTAATCTCGAGTTCGGGATACAAATTAGACGCAGACTCCTCTACTAATGACGACTATTTGGGTTAAATGGAGGGATGATGTTTATGATTAACGGATGCTTGTATAATTACGGCGCCTGGCTGTCGAGACTCTTCCATGCGATGGCACAAACTGACACCTTAACACAATATAACCTAAAGACATGATTTTTCAAACACAAAACTTTTTCATTAAAAGTAATAGCATTATGAGATATGGTTTTCTGAAAACTAAAGTCAAATTCAGATTTTAATTTGCATGATTATTTATAACGTGCAATAGTATTTTCTATTTATCATTAATTAATTACATTAGCAACTAAATGGAGCATATGATGTGATGCTTCCTCATAAAGAAGATTGATCGACGGATTAAGATTCAAGACAAAATGAACGAAAATATTTTTTTTTATATTAGAAATATAGAAACATCACGAACTTTAGCCACGAATAAAGAATAATTTAATGTCCTCATCGCCTTTTCAAATTATATATTAATAAATAAAAAAAAACAACACACTAAATATGCTTTAAAAGGAAATAATTTACTACTACTACTAATTTAATTGTGTCACGTCTACTCCAGTTATTGCAAATTAAAGGTGATCCGTGCTGAAAACAGGCGACGATTGCGGCAATAAAACAGTAACGACTGGAGCGCAATGAGGAAACAACAAGACGCTTTACTCAGCATGTTGACTATTCATTATAACATCTCGCCGCGACACAAACAATGCCGTTATGTTATTAAATTCTCCCTATAGTATTCCGCTATTAAACACGCGGCAGATACTTCATTCAGCTGATGAGCTGTAACAATAGAATAATTTAGCACAAGTCTGTTATTCGTACAATATCATATGCAATACGCGAAACATTCGAGAATGTCTATTGACATGAGTGACAATAAGTTAAAATTCAAATTAACTCGTTGATTATCTTTTGGAAAACACAATAAATGGAGAACATATGCACAAGGGAAACGAGAGCAATATCAGACTAATTTGATAAGTCAGCAGGGCAAATTATTCTATTCTATTTAGAGAAAGACAAGTTGGTACAAATATATCGAAGGAGCTAGGAAGACACAGCTTGTTTGTCCTCTCAGACTAATTAAAAAGTTTGTTTTCACAACTTCTCGGTGGAAGTGGCGTCTTAGTAGAGCCGTCTTCAATTGGATAGAGTATTATATGTATATTACAGATTGTTCGAATCGTCTTAGTGGACAACTTTCTAGTTTTGTGGAAAAAAGAAACATTTTCCCATCATATGATGATAGATCAGTGATAAATTTGATTCGAAGGAATATAAAAATAAAAGAAAATTAATTGAACAGTCTATGTGCCTGTGTATACGCCTATAGGCCCCACTAAAATGAAAAATCCATTTTAATAAATCTTATATGCGCGTTTTTTCACATACAAAATAATATTAAAACTACCAGCACTTAATACTTAGATAGCAGTTGAGACATTTTAAATGCAATGCCCACACTAGGCGAGGTCTGTATCGTGAGCACTACAAAATAAATTCAGCGAGACCAGAGCTGGTATTTGAACTTAGGTTGCTCGAGTACCTTTAATTAAAAGCGAGTGCCGCGCCGGACACTGAGCTACCACGACTCGTGTTTGTTAAAAATAATTCATCTTTTATAGTAAATAATTTCTTTTTATTTGTTTACTTCCATAATGCATTACTTATGACTTAGGAGCTAATATTTCTTCATTCTCTAATCCTCAAATTATTATTTTTTTATTTATTAACATACGTTTTGATAATATGCTATAAAATTAAGGCAGTAGTATATATAACCAGTATAAGAGTTTAGATTTCACGGTTTGGTTGACTGTAATGAATGGAATGATTCACACTCGGGGAATACGGCAACGCGTAGTTCGTACCAAATTGTTCGTGCATTCTCTTAACACTTTTAAAATTATAGTACTATTTCTTATCTTTATTGCAACATGACGGTACATGCACAATTGTTGCCTTAGCACCTGTTGACGTTGTATCTGGATTATGACACGTCATTCTTCTTGCCATTCAAAGTTAAACGGTCAAATATTTTATAAGAAAAGCGTGTAAATAAACGACGGTAGACGCATGCGCTGTGGCATTTATACTGTTGAGTGTGAATATTAGGAATTCACTTTTGTTATTATTTTAAAGTTAATGGTTGTGTTTCGGTTGGATTGGGAATAGTACCAAAGCAATTATTGGATATAGAGATTCACCATCTAAACGAAAAGAGTGGATTTGATCCTGGTGACGAACGCAATGCGGAGCAAATTGACACTGTTATGAAAAAACATATCGATTAACATCATACACCCGACTTGTTTGTTGCTAAGACACTAAGTTTAATATCAAAAAGGTAAACTGTCTATTTGAGTTCAACCTTCACTCATAAGTGAAGCGATCTTGAAGCAAGTTCGAAGGTTCCAGGTCTTCGTTAACAGGTCGACATTTTAAAAAGTTATGTTAACAGGTCGACATTTTAAAAAGTGGCATTGATAATGCAGATCCTCAACGCAAACAACCATCGCCGCGATTATAAATCAAAAGTCCACAAAACAAATTAAAATATCATGAGAATAACTGAAAAGTTTATTGATTTTTTTTTTGGAACATAGATCATCTCTCCTCGAGAAAAAGATATTCTAGAAAAGACAGGTAACAAAGTTATGAAAGAAATACCAACAAGCAATGCTATCTTCGAAAATAGAGATTTTAGCAATCGCTTCCTTTAAACCAGCCTGTCAAAATAATAATAATAAAGTCTACCCTATCGATTTCGGCGATGGCGGCCAGTCCACAAGAAAACAACCAGCCGCGCAATATATTATTATAGTGTACAAGCACTTGCGCAAACACAGGTGCACTTGCTTCACACTCACAGGCCGATGAGACGGATATCCGACACTACCGCAGAATGATCAGGCGCAGACCTCTTAAAAACGACTTCTCCAAACCACCGCTAGGTGAATTCGACAATCGACGTTAACTGTAGAAAAATCTAAAAATGAAATAACCAACCAATCATAAGCCATGTATATATAAAAACTTTTTAGGAAAAAATTTTAATTTATTCCACTTTCAAATTATAAATGAACGATTAACATTCCTTCAGTATCCATTTTTATACTAAAATCGTGTAATAATAATAGATAGATAGATTGTCTATATTAGTGAATTTGTTTTAATCTGATAAAGTCGCTTTAAAGCGCATTGAATATTTTTAGTCCCTAATGTATTAGGGACTAAAAATTCGGTTGTAACCGAACATCAGATATAGAGAGAATTAACGCCGTAAATCCCATAAATCGGCAGCAAAGGTGTCGGGGGAAGGCGAGCGCGAGCTAACGACAGGCGCGACCGCGGGACGTCTCGGCAGCCCGGCTAAGCCCGCTAGTACGCCCTAATAAATTGCGATTTAACTTGTCTCCCGGATAACGCCAACTTTTCCGCGTTTGTTCCGCACCCGACACTTTTTTCCGCCTCTTCATTTCCTATCTCTTACTTTTGTATTTTCCGCTCTCTCCTCGCCCAGATAAACAGACGAGGAACGTTGAAAGGGGCTTTACAAATTCAAATTGAACTTATCACACAACTTTTTACATTTGTTTCTGGTCTCGAGTTCGAAGGAAAGGAGCGTGGAGGCATTTAATAGTACAATCTCGGGCAAGATTGATGATTTTGTATCACACCTCGCTTCGGGCGGCTCGTAACGAGTTGGATGGCTCTAGACGTGGGTCGTGCTGCTTCTTATCTGGAATGGGATGCCGCTTTATCTTAAATTACATATTTTACTTGATACGCTTCCGAATCGCTAACATTTTTCGATATATTAGTATAAGGAATTTTAAGGACAGATTTATCTACCTTAATCTCGATCGTTCCTTACAACTTGCATGTTTCACTGATATTATGTGGTGGTTTATATACGTTTGCTTTTCGCCTTTGCATATTATTATATGAGATGACATTTAAAAAGTTATTTTACCCAACTTTTATAACTTTGATGACTTGGTAGCATAGAAAAAAAATTAAAATATTCTTTTTTTGTATGATTTTCTTCTTCTTTGGCATCTTGGGAATGGAAAACCTTTTTATTTTACTATAAAAATAATAATATATAGTAATAGTTTATTATTTCTTTATAATATTCTACTATCAATCGAAGATCGATTCATTAAATTAAAGAAAAAACATACTATTTAAATAAGATTAATAAAATTGGAGCTGGAAAGTTTGATGTATGATCGTAGATTATGTATGATTTTACATTACAAATTAAACTTTAAAAGATATAGTCGCGACTGCTATTATACTTAGTCTGGCCATGAATACTGTTACAATTAAAAATAAAAAAGATTGATGATGATTTTGGAATGTGTCATTTTTATACGATTGTTAATGAACAATCGTATAAAAATGCGCGAAAATAAGGAATGTATATAACACAATGGCGTTTCCTGTGTGAATAATAACACAATGGTGTTTCCTTATTTTCGCGCCAATATATTGTAAAATATTTTGTGATATTAAAATAGAGTGCGATGATAAAGAGAATCGAATCGCTGTGATTGCATTACATTAAGTAGGTATGGAGCCAAATACAATTTTTAAAGTCCTCCATACGCTTGGTATTAGTCAAATGTTTGTGTATCGAGCTATTGATAGGTACAATGAAACCTCCTCTGTTTGTGACAGAAAAAGATCTGGCCGTCCATGTAGTGTTCGTATGAAAAAGACGATCAAAGCAGTAAGGGAAAGAAAGAATTCGAAAAACTCCTGTCCGATAGCAAATGATTTTATCTCGGGAGATGAAGATAGCGCCTAGAACCATATGACTTAGGACTAGCAGCCTATAAGAGACGCACTGATCATTTCTTAACTGATAATTTAACAAAGAATAGCGTGGAAAATCAAAACAACTTCTTAAGCGCAGTGGCGGTAGTACCATACAAGCGCAAAAGCCCGCCACTGCTTAAGCGGTATGCAAAGGGAAGTCACAGAAAAGTTTTATTTACGGATGAGATTTTTTTTACAACTGAGCAATATTTTAGGAAACAAAATTACCGTATTTATGCTGAAAGCTCTAAAGAAGCTCCCCAATAAGTCAACAGAGTACAACGTGGCCATTATCTGACTTCAGTGATGGCTTGGTGGGGTGTTAGCTATGAAGGAGTGATTGAGCCGTATTTTTGTGAAAAAGGTATCAAAACATCGGCACAAGTGTATCAAAATACCATTCTTGAGACGGTAATTAAGTCGCTTAACAACACCATGTTCAATAACCAAGAATGGTCCATTCAGAAAGATTCGGCGCCGGGTTATAAAGCTCGATCCACCCAATCTTGGTTGGAAACGAACGTTCCGTACTTCATCAGAGCTGAAGACAGGCCGTCATCTAGTCCTGATCTTAATCCACTGGATTATGATATGGTCAGTTTTAGAGAATAAGGCTTGCTCTAAACGCCATGACAATTTGGAGTTCCTAAAACAATCCATACGATTGGCAGTGAATAATTTTCCCATAGAACGAGTGCATGGTGCTATTAATAACTGGCTTCAACGCTTAAAGGACAGTATTGCATCCAATGGAGACCACTACGAATACTACGAATAAGCTTTATATATATTTTAGTGGTTTTATATTAATGTATTAAACTAACACACTGTAATCGTAATGAATGTTACGTACAATAAAAAAAAGTTGTTTTTCTTTGTAACAATATTTATTAAGAGGCAAAATTAAGTATATTCTAATAATTTTCTATCCCTAGTCTTATCATACTTTTGTTATACGAAGGAACAGCTTCACTCGTATTCAATTAAATTACGTTACGGTAAAAACTACAAGAAAACAACGGCTGATAACGGCTCTAAGCTTGAGTAGACGGGAGACAGTGTGTCCAGGCAAACACGATCCATTTAATGCGGGGCGTATAGGTAAACACAATCAAGTTAATCAGGCGACGCCTAAGGAAGTTTCGCCGCGTGCAACGAACGACGCTTTTAACACGAGGGCCGGGCATAACCGCAGCATATTTATCCCATTATGCACGGCACGGCGGCAACGGCGGTGATGCGAGTCACGTCGCCCGAAACGAATCGCATGTGACATTATTTGTGAAGATCGTGCTCTATCTTCGTCGGCGACATGCTCGGAACGTGGAGGGATTACTCACAAAGAAGTACGATTTCAGCGGTGCGATAAAGGAGCGAGAAGTAACGCTGGATTTACCCTAGTCGAGATTAACGCGAGATCCCACGTGCATTTATTATACGGATCGCCTACAGTCGATCTACGCACGATTTCTCACAATTTGACAGAGCGTCTATTTTATTTTCACTTATAATACGTTATGATGTTTCTTTCTTTTATCTTGTCTTTTACTCAATTACTTTATATTGTAAGTTTTAGACCGCGCTGAGATTATTAAAGGAAATTTTGGTGCAAATACTTAAAAATAATCCGATATATAGAGAATATTCCACAGTACGTTAACGGTTCAAGAATTTCTAAGTACTACTCGACAGGTGCGCTAAAACTTAGTAGACTATCAACTTTTTGACTATAGGGATATATATATAATCGTGTTATGTTATTCACCTACACACATAAGACAATAATTTTCAACGGGCAAGTAAAAAATCTGGATTTTTATGTCACATCTACATTTCCACTTATGGAAAATATTATTCACTGAGTTACTTATATTTATTTCTACATATTGTTTTATGTATAGATATGTGAGGTATTTGTAAGAGATACTAGTGCGAAGTTCACTAGCAAAAGCGATAATTTATGAGTGCGAAATTCACATTTGTGATTCACTGTGGATTCATTTATTTATTTACGTACATTTTTTAGTTTGATCTTCTGTCACTTTTCTAAGCGTTTAAGTATATAGGAACGCATATGTAACTATTTTATTTCATTAAAAAACATGATCTTACGGTGGTAGAGTCTCTCAGCTGCTCCCACTGCTGAGTGGGCTGACTTGAACCAGACAACTAGGATGCCTTACAGAAGGTCGGCGTAAAGTGTAAGTGTTTTTGCTTTCGCTTGTCCTCCCCTTTGCTTCCTCCCTCTCTTATTCCCCCTACATCTGCCTCCATCCCTTCTCTTTTTCCTCCGCTTCTCACACCCTCTTTACTCCTTCCTCGCTCTTACTTCTCCTCCCTCCCTCTTTCGAAAATTCCCGTTTAAAGGCTGGCAATGCATTTGCAAGTTCTGTTATATTGCAAACCCATGGGTGGCGGTAATCACTTACCATCAGGTGAGCCGTTTTCTCGTTTGTCAGCCTACTCCATGAAAAAAGACATTTTTTTTTCATTTTCGAAATACTTTCCACTTCAATTTAACATTTCCATCCATATTTTCGACTAAATATAGATTGTAATTATTTATTAAATGGACTAATATATTAATTTTTTTCATATATGTTTCTTATTTTTTAAGAAACTGATACTACCTATAGCATGAAAGCACGTGTCGGCAAACTGCGAATACTTGCTACAAACTATGCATAATAAATCTTGGTTTCTGCTCACAGATATATTTTCACGTATTACAAAGTCGTGCTCAATTCGTGTTTGTTTTGCATTCCTTGAACAATATTTCTAATTTAGTACTATATTAATCTTTTTATCTTTTTGAAAATAGGAAATATAACGGACTACTTTTCAAACTTTACAACAATTTAAGTTGATAATTTACTGTTTTGATATTAACCATTTACTTATCATAACCGCAGTTATACATATACACAATAGGAAAAAGAATTATAAAAAAAAATTAAATTTATTTAACTTTTATATCACCAAGTTGATAGGCCGATATTGTTCTACTCAATAACATAAATGGTCGTTTTATAAGTTATATGAATTTTTGTGAAATACGTAGAATTTTCGTTAAGTAATCATTGATGATCTTATATTTCTATCATGAGACTTGCATTAACTTATTAGCTTATTAGACGGAGTAAGCAATAATCAACAACCAACATTACTGTCAGACATATATATATATATATGATAGTAATGTTAGTAATTTTCACATCCTAGGTATCAAAACATCGGCATCCACATTCCACATTCCACATCCATATATATATATATGGAGTGTTTCGTCACAAATTCTAGGATGTGAAAATTTCTGCTTTATTGACCGTAAGATTTTCTTATTTTATTGGCTGCTCTCTGCACCCTGACTTTATTTTATGCTTTGTTACGGACGGAAGCGAATATTTTACTCCGTCTACACTCCCTTCACGTGATTCAATTGGAAATACTCGCACGGATATATTTTGTAACGACTTTGGCGCATCGTTTAACCCTAATTTACGACATTTTATTTAATGTCCACGAACCTGGCTTTGAAATATTGTGAAAATATTTCAAAATTACACAGAGAATACTCGTGTGTATATAGCGATGGGAATTTTTTATCAAAGTGACTGCTCACTTTTTAATGTCCTTCAAAATCCATATTTCAATTACCAATATTCTTGGTAACCTCCGCAATGATTATGCCTGGAATATCTCTGTATGCGTACGCATACAGAGTATTGTCAATTGCACTCGCCTATGATAACATAATTTGAATATCAAAACACGTCATTCGACAGCAAATCACGTGATACTTGAATGCAATTCAAATGACGCAGCGCAGAACATGATAGAGCTTCCGCCTTCTAATTATCTATACATAATCAATATAATCATCTGTATATGAATGGATGAAGAGAAAACTGTTTACCCTTTTATTACATAACGCGCACAGAGGAAAATATTTAAAAATGACATTAATAAATTAAAGAAAACATAAAATATTCATTTTTAATTTTGATATTGTCAGTGGCAAAAGCATTTTTTGTTAAATCATATACATGTCACATAAAACACATTATACATATACTATAGAATGGATACGACGTATAGACAATTTTGCGATATAAATATATGTAATTCTCCATTGTACTAACTAAAAACCTATGTCAAAAACCATACCGAACCTTTGCTCTGTAAAAGAAGAAATATCAATCTCTTATTATATCATTATTGCCTAACATGATAAATACTGTCTAAAAGATATTGATTACTAATTCAAGTGATGTATCTTTAACTTAGCCATAAACAAATAATGATAACAACAACGCTCGCCTTTATCATTCCTTTCGCTTTGGTTAATTAAAAAACTTTGCGCAGTAACGTATATACGAGATAAAACGATAAAGGGACACATTAGCCGAAGGTATGTGACTCAGCACAATATTAGCCAAGTCTGCTGCCAGAGCCTGTTTGGTATTCGTTACACGGAAGGCTGTCCGGCCGCCGATGGCCCCGAATTCCACTAGACCAACATTAGTTGTTATTTGGGAGGAGAAAGCAATAAACGCAATTTCACTTAAGAAGAAAAAATATTAGTTCGTTTTATTGATTGATGTAAATGATTTTATGCAAAATTTTTAAGACATAGCTGTAATTATCAAATATCGAGGATGATCGAATTATAAAACATGTTAACAAAGTTATAATTGTAAAACATGAAGTCCTGCATATTAGATTTTGTTTGTTTACCCTTTCCAACTATTGTCTACGGAACGCTAAGCTTATTTCTAAAACTGAAATGTACCAATAAAAGTCGCGCATTGTCTGACGGGGGTCGCAATTATTGCAAAATAACCATTCATTTTTCCGGCGGCTGGCAGCGCGCTCGACCATGCGTGATTTTATTTTTGTGCGTTTGTTCAGTGTCTGAACGCTTCCCTGCGGTTATTTTGTTATTTCGAAACCCATTTGTCGTGATATTAAACTGTATTCTGATATTTCACAATTAATTGTATTGCCTTTAATTTGTATTGGCCGATGTATTGCTCAACATAATTTACGTGAGTGGAAAACGTGGTCGGAATATTGGTGGAACACGGCGAGGTGAAAAGATTGTACGGTTCAATAGATTCAATAGAGCAGATCCCTAAGTCCCAAATTAAATCATGGAACACCTCTGCACCTGCTGAGAGCGGCGCAAGGCGATTGCCGCGCACTGACTGACGCTTCGTTTTCATTATTCTCTTTGATTTTATCGTTGGCTGGTTTTGCATTTGATTTAAAAATTTAACATTTTAAATTATTGTAGTATTCCGAAAGCTTCAATTCTGATTTGAAAACATTCTCAAATATTTTCGTTATTGAACTTGAACATTTTATAAATATCACACTAAAAGTACGAGACCGTAAAAATATTCATCCTAAATAAATTACAATAACGTAAGCCAATATGTGATATAAAATGATAATAGCTAAGGATGTTCCCAATAAATAAAGCTTCTACTTTTATTTCATCCTAGAATTAGGCACGTCGGTCGAGTGTAAAAATAACATGAAAGATAAAATAAAAAAGAGGCAAGTTGCCACTCTAGTTGAGTGTTAAGGATTTAGTCGGGTCATTCGTACGTAGGGACTACTATCTCTATCTGGGCCATCGGATGTGAGAAAAAGCCACGGCTTTAGTAAGACAAATTCTTTTCGATTCAGTCACGTTTCATCGAGATAGGCCTCTTAGCAGATTTACCTCTTAAAGTTTTATCATGCATAGCATGTTATCAATTTAGATAACTCTTTATTAAAAGACATTTTGAGAGCGTGTACAGCATAAAAATACGGTTTTTATACAGAAACAAAACCTTATAAAATATCTTTCAACAGAAACCTTGCTCAACCAAAATAAATAGTTATTTCTAGTATAAAAAGCGAGTTGAATTTAAACGGTACAGGTCCATTATAAATAGACAAAACAAACTACAAAATGTACACACAAACTAAACTAGTTGTGTCATTTGACATGTAATTGCGACGCACAGCTGACGGCTGGCACGTGCTACGTGCCTACGCGGTTATACGTATTATTCTATGGATGAAAATCTACAATAGATACGATTGACGATATCTTGTATCAAACTAGTTTAGAAGGGCAACGATGGAATATTAGCCAAGTATGACCAATATGACTCATACATAATTATCAAGTTAAATGCTTTGGTGTCCCGAATCTTTTCTCCTTTGTTAACAGATATGCCACCGTATTAACAACTCACATATAAAACTAGATACATAAATCACTTATTTACGTAATAGAATATTGGTTCCATGTTGTGGTTTTTATAACAGTCAGGAAATGTATGTTTATGTTATTATTTCATGATAATATTTAAAGAGAAAATATTGAAATTTTGTTCACTTGTAGATATGTTATTACATTGAAACCCATTATTTTTTTATGTTTTCGGATTAAAATCGATTTATTCAGGATGTACACTTTTAAGAAGTTTCATTCTTTTACTTTCTTTGCGATTTGGTTGCGTCTGATCACTTGCCGCTTGGAGTGTTACTTTTGTGTTGCCAGTTATTCTATCGCAGTGCACCAAAGTATAAGTAGCAAGGAACGAGGAATGTTTAGAATCAGATAATTCAACGTTTTTTTTCGAGTTGTCATACTACATCGTTAATCTGTGATGATGCCTAGCCGGATTGTACTATGAATACCGGCTAGAATATCTGTGAAGATATTCTAGCCGGTATTCATAGTACAATCAGCTTTGATAGAAGCAAACCTCCCCTTTATTATTTCTGTAATGTCAAGTCTGTATAGTGTGTTGTAAGTTTTTATATCTTTTTTATTGTTATCTGTAAATTATAATATGCACCTATACTATGCACTCATCTCTGACAGCGCCGCAGTTCAAAATCCCTTCGTTTCTGCATCTGTTGAGCAACACAAGGCATGCCTCAACGTGTTCATCACGCTAGTGATCCTTGAGTTCACGTAACACCCATTTACTAAGCTTTTTCATCTTGCAATTTCACGTGAATGGCCTAGTATTATTTTGACACTGACGTTGAAGCCCGCTGCTAACTCAGCCGTAGATAGAATATTATCAGCGTCCAGTGTAAGTTTTATGTTATTTTCAATTGTTAATTTTAGTTTTGGAGTAAACCGAGTTAATTTGTCGGGTCCAACTTAACGTTTATTTTTTCCTTTTTCTATAGTGTTCACTCTGTATACGAGTACGTCATCAATGTTGCGGGCCTTGTTTCTACAACCACGGAACTCGTATTCAATTATTACCCATATTTTAACATGTTGTTTAAAATTTCAAACAGAATAATAATAAACACTAATGAATTAACAAGATCTCAACTCGAAGATGGAATTCCATATTTTTAAAATAAAATGCATTTGAATTTAGAATTCTTTACTAATCTTACATTTTAAATGACCAGATTTGTACAACGACAGCTTTATAGGTAACCTTTTGAGTTTAAATGTTACTTTACCATTCAACATGGTTTTAAATTTACTAATACATTAAACTGAAACAGGTTCTATATTTAAGCACACATGTAAAAGCTTTGCACTGACGTACAAACACATAATTAAGAAGCATGAAACCGTTTGAATATTTTATGAATGAGTAATTCATATGTATGAGCACGTGGCTACTAGAGGAAAATTATATAAATTTACATACCTAATGAACATATTTTACTATCTCATACATTAATCAGGCGTGGAATAACATTAAAAATAAAACACTGTTCAAAATTTATTTTCCATTCAGATTTTCTTATTATTAACAACGTTTCGACCTCGGCTTCACTCGCTTATATTACAAATTGTCTTCGCTTTTTTTATTTAATTAATTCCGGGCCGTAAACTAGTCTATATTAAGCTAAGTAATAATCATGTTGTTTGTATGTAGCTATGTAAAAGATGGACAAACTGAAATAGTTTTAAAGTCTTTTTTTCCCCCAGAGAATTGTTCTCCCACCACGTAATAATATGCAAGCTCTCCTATGTTCCTGTTTAAATTGCAAATAACTGGGCCTACAGATAACCCTTGTTAAAGCTCTTATTAATGAGCTTAACGCAGAGGCAAACAGTTTTAAATTCATGTAGTTTAAGACTCTAGATGACACCATCAGGTGAACGATTTGGTTGTTTCGTGAGATTAATTTCTAAACAAATCTACGAAGCAAACTGTCGCTTCATTTTATTAGTTCGGAAAACTATAGCTCATAACAAAATAATAAACAATATTTATACTTACAATAGATGTTGCTAATAAAGATGTCGCAATAAACACAAGTAAAAAGAGTCACATTATTAGCAAAAATATTTGACTTTATTAAATTAAACTACTTAAAGGAATTTTTGTTCTTATTCCCTTTTACACTTTAAAGCGTTTATCGTCACATAACAATCCGTCCCGTGAACACAAACGCTATATTCGTAACTTCAGAATTTTCGCTAAATATAAAAGGCGACAAATTCCCTAAGTAGGTTTCGATTATGGACACGATTTTCAAAAACACAAGAAAATATTTTGCTTTTTAAACAATTTAACGGATAAATGATTAATACAGTACATTTTTATTCATCAATCAATAATTGCCTCTGTGGTCTAGTAGAATAGGCCCGCGCTTTACAATTAGAAGGTCATAGATTTGAATACCGCGGGAGTTAACGTATAAAACGTTTTGTTGTTGTTATATTTTTGGGTTACGCCATTACGGGACGATTTGATCTTGTAGATTGGATGGCCCATGTGACTGAAATTGGTCGGGTCGACATTAAATAAAGTGCTTTTTTACATAAATTTACTATAATCATAATTCTAGAAATTATTATCTAATAGACAACGCTCGCTCGCTATTGTGTATACACCATGCAAACCTCACGAATAAGTTATAATTAATAAGCTTTGAAATGAACATCGTGACGTCTGTTTGTAAATATTGAATTAACGATATGTCTGAATATTTTTTTTTATTTTTATTATATTTTTTAAAACGCTGCCCCTATTGTAAGATAGAAATAACTTGTGTTATAAGGGCGTTTTTACATACATAAACTTCACACGGACAAAGATTGCCCAGATCCGAGACAAATAATTGTAGTTCGTACAAATATTTGCCCCGGGTGGGAATCGAACCCACGACCTGCGACG
>DWHO01001153.1:0-16388 GCA_018247575.1 Eurytides lysithous rurik
CTTGCGTTCGCTCAGACGATGCGCTCGCGACTGAAGCTCATTTATTGTTAGAAATGTGGTGAAATGAATTCGTATTACCGTCAAGCCTAACGCTTAGTCAGACGTGGCCTACCTCCAGCAACGAAATGGAATTGGAGAGAAAAAAAACCTCCAGTAACATTAACCGGCAAGCCGCGAAATTAAGTTTGCGCGGGCTAATTACGAGTAATGAGTTGTTTCTCGGCGCCTCGGGCGTTTCAAAATAGTGATGTACAGAGAGCGAGACTAGTCTTGACCCGGTCACGGTTATACGAGACCAATTTGGACTGTATAAGTCACCAGACGACTGACTTGCATACGGAAATATTTTAAATGCATTCTTATATAGATAATTAACTCTACTCGCACTCGCACAAGTATTTTGTTCCGGGTGGAAATCGAATCCAAGCGTTGCAGTCAGGAGCTCTAACCACTGCACCAACGGGTCAGACGTGTTCGTAATCTGAAAAAACCGCGGTTAAAATGAAACAGTGATTACAAACTGAAGTTGTGAACTATAACATGTTAAGATTATTGTGATATTACCCATCGATGTTAAAAAAATGAAAATTTTGTACAACACACGATTAGGTGATGATCAATACATTAGTGGTATTTCTTAAATATATAACACATGCAGTATATAATTTACGGCAGGTACGTAAAATAAATATATAAAGAAAAATAATGAGTACTGTTTTAATTCTTTTACTGTTTAAGTTTTTCTGAAAGTCTCTTTAAATACCATCAAAACGGTACATTTTTAATTAAGAAAAACGAATTAATTAATGTGACAAGATTAATTTGATTATAGCGTAAGCTATATCATTAAGAATGAAGTATGCTGCTTGGTTTAAAATATCGTTATTAGATCGTAAAGAACAAAACATCCTAAATGAGCTGTGATTTTTTTGTCGCAGTTTTTAATTACAAAAAACTCTTGATTACGATCTTTTCCAAATTTACGTCTTAAGCTCTTAACATCTCAACATCCAAGATCGGCTGTCTCGATATTCGAGATCTTCTGTTTACTCATCCCTACACCTTCATTTCCCGCCGCCGAGGGTGTCGTCGATTTTTGTTTCTATTCACTTCCATTTACGACTTCGCTTTGAACGTAATGCTGTTTTCAATTAGTTTCAGTTACCTCACAGCGAAGCGGTCGTTAAGTAACGTCTCGTTAATTACGCGCTTAAACACGTCAGCGATTAACGATCGGATACCCACATAGTGTGGATTGGAAGCTTACTTTACATTTGTTTCTTAATATCGTTAAAGACAATGGATAATATTATCAAATAGTCGATGCAATCCGAATACTCAGCCGCTTGTTCCACACAGTGGACGCCGTCGAGATTTCGGTCTGCATACCGTATCCCGACGGCCCGTAGGCGACATCCCCAAATTTTGTTTGGAAATAAATCACGCGTGTCCTCAAGCGTGACCCTGCAGTAGTAGGGTCTATCCAACTCGTGGGAATGAGCTTTCCCACAGGGGTGGTACCCGATGAAGCTTTATAGAGCCGCATAGTCTAAAAGCGCAAACATCAGTTCGACATAAGACGAAAAAATACTCAGCTGATCTTTCTGTTTGCCAAATACACTACTGTACCAACTAAAATAAGACAAAAGATTACGTTACTGATATGAAACAGTTTTACGCTTTACCGACATCTTAAGCATTTTTAGGAGATGAAGTGATGAAAGGAGCAACTCATGCGTTTCTTGGTAGGTGTCACATTGGCCCATAACGATGTAACGCTTTATAGAACCTCCTTGGTGCTGCACTATACGCCCAGAGATTTAAAATATGATTACACTGGCAACATAGTCTTCCAAACCAGAACAGAGTAGCTACATTACTGATTGGGTGAGAATGACTGGCAACACAGTGTCGTAAGTGTGGCAAATTATAAATATTTGCCAAACCTTATAGTATGGTTTAGCAAATATTCATAATTTGTAGCTCGAACGTTCGGTACACCTTACATGTTCGTTACGAAGCGGAGAGTCAGCCTATATCATTCATTCGCCAGATGGCTCGTCAGTGTAACACCTACGCCTAAAACTGCGCCAACTTTCGACTTAACGGGAAAAATGGACGCACGACGCGGCGCAGTCGGGTAACTTAAAAAAACCGAAGGGCGTTCGGGGAGTTCGTTACGATGCGGTCACCGTATAGAAAGGCAATTAGAACATATATGGAGGCACTTTAAGTACGCTTCACAACCGTCGAAATCCGTCGGCGCGTAACTAGGTGATATGACAAATTCTGACATCTGTTAACACTTGGGTTGTAATTGATATGACGAATATCTTGAAATACAATCGCATGATATAAGCAATTGGGGGATCGTCAAAAGATGGTTTTGTCTGCGTTCGGCTAATATATAGATGTACCGAAATCCAGCAACAAACGGTAGGAGTGCAGTGTCCATCTGGGGCATCACCGCCCTGCCAGTTATTCTATTGTCAAGTAGTAACATGTAAGTACACACAATATTGCCAGTGTAAGTAGTGGGTTTAGAGATACGATATTTTATATCTCTGGATGACAAACACAACTACTCGAGGTTCTTCGTGGTACTGTTGTTTTGGGTTGACGCGTCGCTTAATAACATCTTCACGTTTTGCGAACGTCAAGTGGTCTTGACGTCCTTATACGAAATAGATGGATTAATATCGCGAAAGATTAGAGAGATAGATTTAACGGTGGAAGATCCAGCTTCCGCAGTTGCTGAACGGGCCGGGCCGAATCGGCCATGACCTTACAGAAAATCGTGAAGTGGAGGTGTTTGTGCTTCCGCGTTTTGTCCGGTGAGTCCGCTGGTGGCCCACAACCCTCCCACGTCCTTTATTTTCTAGACTTCCCCTTCCTTTTCCTGCCTCCCCCTCACTTCCTGGGTTACTACTTTCTATCAGGTAAGCCGCTTGGTCATTTGCGCGTCTACTTCATAAAAAAAATATCGGCGAGAAAATAGTAAATGCGACTGTTTGCCGTGTCCACGAGTCTTTCGTACGCGCCGAAACGGCTCGCCCTTTGTGAATCGTACCGTAAAAGTGACCGCCCGGGGCGAGCCAGCGCCGCCGATTGTGGTGCGCCGTTTTTCCCAATTCAGCCAAACGTTCTACTGTGATGCATGAATTGCGGACTTTGCGCGACTTAACGCTCCGATGCGATGCTTTATACGCCACCGAAAATATATTCTCGATCCTAACGTACAAGCATGTACAGTCGTGTCCATTGGTTTTATGTGACGCTAAAAGATATGGCAGAGAATTGATCAGTCACAGAATCTATTCTTATACTGATGCAATAATAGATAAAAGTTTATCGAAATTTGTAATCAGCTTTTTTTTTATTTGTTGCGTAGATGTTATGATAGCACCTTTTGAAGTATATCATTGTAATTTTATTTTTGTGTGCGTGTAATAAACGATCGGAAAAGATATCGAAGGCAAAAAATGACATCAAAAAACGTCTAACATCTTAGTCTAATCCGTGACCATGAATTGTGAGGTAGTTGATGCAACGGCAATTTAATTTTAAATTATAAGTCAAAATTCGTAAATTTCTTTGTTTTAATAACCCGTCTCTTTTACAACTAATAAGATGTATTATTACTATCTCGTAGGTATTAAGTCATACTTAATAAATAGTTTGCAACGTATCTGAGCTGTCCTTTAACACAATAACAGCGTCAAAGATATCCCTTAATACGTTAGGGGCTGTCTTAATCATAGCATAGACGCGGTCGACGCCGAAAGGCGGAGTCTAGACAAGATTACGTATAATATGTTAACACATGTCACACGAAATTCAGTTTGCATGATGTTCGGTAATTAAACGCGCTTGTAACTGTAAGTACGTCGGCACAGAGCAATTAAGCGGCAGCCTCTGCAGGAGCTTTCCACGCACTACGGGCTACGTATGCTAGCGTTATACAATATAGTTTACTCTGTACACTGAAGAGCAATCTCCGCCCCTACTACTGGTTCATGAACGCATATAATTAAATAGATGAAAAATATAATTTTTATCTTTCGAAAAAAATAATAATAATCTGTCACGTTAGATGTCCTGCCATTTTCGGTATATACCCAAAGAACTTCAAAGAAGTATGAAATAAAACATTTTATTTATATATTAGTTTTATATGGCATCGATATATGTTTTATTAACATTGGTTCAGTGTTCTAAACTTTTAAGGTGACAAACATACAGACATCACTTCGATTTTTACATTTTCTTATATTACTGATAGAACATAGTAAGGAAGTAATTTTAAATTTGACTAACAACTGAAGTACGATTAGATTATAAAGAAGTTCAACAACAACAAGTTCGAATTCAGCCGACCGAGGTCGGTTGCATACATCATACAAAGAAGTTCAATAACGTCCCGTCGCGACTTGATACTTCTATTCATAGGTAGTTTTAGTTTAATAAATTGTTAGGTGATAGTAATAGATTGACAATCCGAAGTAAAAAACCTTCTCCTAAATCAAATTTCTTCATTTCGTAAATAGATATTTATGTATACGTATTGCTTATTCGTAATAATATTAAATTTAAATAATGATGAATATAACAAATTATACATAAACGTGATTGTTAAGAAAACGCCGAACCGCGCAATATAGACGAACAAATAGAGGCCGTTGTTATAGTCCAATGGGAATTTCAATAAAGCTTTATTTCTATTGTGATGTGTTTCGAAGCGTTCAATTTTATTTGAATATCGGTTTTGATTTTAAGTGTGGTTTATTTTAATGGAAGTCGTATTTTTCATTCGCCTCGTATAATTTAATATTAGCATGGACATTAATTTTTTTCGGTTGCAGATTCAAACGAAGATAGGACTATCTCAAAACTTCTACAGTGACGTAGCCATAGTTGGTACATTGATTTACAATCATAAACCGTGAATTCGAATGCACAATGCGTGCATCAAAGCATTTCCATGAATTATAGTTTATGCTTAGGGCGTAAGACTCAAATAGATCGGTGTTTTAAACATAAATGTGTTACTACCATGTAATGCAACAAATTATATACGAAGCAGCCGACAAAGATAAAAACTTGATCGCGCTGTCAGATCTGTATACATTACACTGTACATTTAACTTAATGTTACAGAAACTTTTAGAAACGAAAAATCTATTTGGTCTTAAAAGTGAAAGAGTCAGCCTGTTTGTCGTACATTAAACACAGATATGAGACTTAAAAAAAATCTTGAAAAAATCCTTTAAGCGCGACGCTGGGACTCGAACACTCACTCTATATCATAATTCGTCACCTCATTTTCGAACACATCTCGAAGCAAGCTCGATCGAAATTTGTTGAAAGTATAGTCACGATACAATCTCGAAGCGTGCGATTCGAAGCTGCATCGTAGTAGTGGTCCCGTCTCCCACACATCCTAGCTCCTAATTAGCGCAGTTAGTTAGTGAACTGGTAATTTTAACGAGTACGCATCGGGTGCAGAGTTCTTAACGAATTGCACCGCCACTCACCGTCGATACAGAAGAGTCGGCGCCGCGCGAACTGAGCGAGCCACTCACTGCGCCCTGCGAACAGAGGTACGGGCTAATTGAATGAATTTGTAAAATTAAAAAAAAAAAACACACACACACACACATACATAAACAAACATGTCATTAGGGACGCGTTTGACGCTGGCTGGTTATGATAATTAGGTAGAAGGGATATAATTAATTCAATAGGAGAAGACACATTACGTATTGCTAACAGTTCTTTTATTGCGTTGATTTGTTTCTATGATTTAATAAAGATTTCCATCATTAACTGTTGCTTTCGTTAAAACACAACAGTACTTTTCTTAAAAGCGTTTAATGGTTTTATTCGTTTAACCTTCGTCATATCATTGATTATTACTTTTGCAATCCAAAAGTATACGGACCACAACGTTATCAGTTATTCTGCTCTGAATCAGTTTAGACCCAAGTTATGGCCAAGCGTTTGGCTTAACATCTCTTGTTTTGTAAAAGAAAATCGTGGTAGTACAAATTCAATTATTAAATTATTCGTTGCTTAAAACTTTTACTTCAATATTTTATTTAATATAAACTTCAATTGTTAAATCTTTTGAAAAATACTGTCATGTAATAAATAGTATGTACATGTCAATCAATTCTACCACTTTCCGTCAATATTACAATAAATACATATAATAATAAAAAATTAATATCAAAGGACATCTCTTACGGCCGTTGACTAAATACTAGGCAGAGCCTATACTATGGAGACCAGACGACTGGCATTCATATTTATACATTTTAAATGATTTTATCAAGAAATTTAACATCCAGACCCAGAACAAATACTTCTGCTCATAGCACAAATATTTGTCCTGGGTGGTAATCGAACCCACAACCTGAACAACGGGCCAAAGTCAATATTAAAACAATGGATGTAAATAAAAAATCATATAAAAGCGTTTGTGACAATCGTTATTACAAATTACTTATAGCCAATCCACTTGAAAGTGTTTGTTGCAAAAACTTAAAAAAAAATATATTGGTAAAATTTTATTAAAAAAAAATATTAATTCAAATATTTCGAATTCCGAAGCGCTCGTCCGCCGCGTATTTTCATTTCCGAACTGACACCGAGAATTCATCATCATGATAAAAGCAGACGAACTTGCGCGCGTTTATTTACACGAATTGCCATCGTCGTCGGTTACAAATTCGCGTGTACGACGAGCACCCGTCTAAATTGCCCCAACGCGTTATGAAAATGTATCAGCGTGTCTGGCCGTAACGAGCGGCGTGAATGAGAAAAAAAACATACACACAAAAAAAAGACGCAGCGAATGTTCCATGATTTCTTTATTTGAACTGAGAAATTCCTATTTCGAATTTGAGGTTAGTAATTAGCTCATTGCCCACGACGATGAGGCGTTACGTTGCTGTTTTTTCATTCGCGTCGGCGGAGAAATATCGCTTTCGTTCGGCGGTCAAAGTCGCTCGTAAATAAACAGATTACGATGTAGATAGTGGACTTTGGTTCCGCGAAATTGTTTCCCGTTGTCCGTTAGCGCGGCCGCACTGAATAATGAATGCGAGCTCGATAAGAATAAGTGGTCGGTTCACGAAATAATGAAGGGTCGAACGTTGTAAGAAGTTGCGTGAGTTTACATTATTATAAAAAAGTAGACATTGTGTGATTTTGTATGTTTGTAATTGATGTGTAATTAGGTTTTTATAAAGGAATCTTTCTCGACAGAAAACAATATTTAAAGGGTGGAGAAAAATGTAACAGTTACGTATAGCACATTGTTGATATATAATAATAGTCAGCAGGTAAAATGAAGATGAAAAGACTATGCAAGTATTTTTACAACAAAAAGATGAAACGATTCGTATTCTTCCTACTTATGCTGCGTATCTTATGCTGCGCGCTGAGAGAGCCCTTCGCAACCAAAATAAGACCTAGAAATAAAAGGCATTGTAGATACTTGCATGGTAGCATTTGTTTCCCATACCTAAATAGGTATGGGAAAAAAGAAAAAAAATCATCTAGGTCTAAGTACCATGATGCCTATTTCCAATCGACGAAAAGCGAACACGACATAACCCGATGTCTAATAAAGTATTATTCAACGCTGTGATACCACGTCCAGGAACATAAAAAATTGACAGGCAGCTATAAAAATAGCGTTAATTGGGATGTTTCTGCCCCTCGCGGTGACGGACGTAGGCGTGATGGTCTTCCCAGATATTGGCCCCGCGGGGGGCGTGACTGCTCAATATAAACGAAGCGGTTCAAATCTGAGTGCGTGATTGGGCAGTGTTTACAGTTTTAGTAGCATTTCGATACCAGGGGGGCGCCGGCTTATGGGGGCCACGGTCTTAAAAAGACAACATTGCGTACGAAGCGGTGGTATACTGAAGAAAGATTACCGCCACTCGAAAAAACTTATTGGATTACAACACAACCTTAACGAAACACATCGTGGATTGATTCCTAGTTGTATGCTGAATACGCCATGTTAACAGTTTGTGATAGCCCTAAGATTGCCCTTCTTTCATAGGGTCGCGAAGATCAAGGGGTAACGAAAGTGTAGTAAAAAATAAATTTATCGTCTTAAAAATGAAACGTCTCAAAGAGTTAAGACAGATATCGTCGCTAATAGATTAATTAAAAGCTAAGTTTCAAATGTGTTAGCAAATCACTTATTTTTCTTTTAAAACCCTCTGCTGCCCTCATTGTAAGATAGGAATATCTTAGGTTACAAGGGCTTTTTACATCCACAAATTTCACAGAGACAAACGCCCAGATCCAGTAAAAGTATCTGGAGTTCGTACAAATATTTGTCCCGGGTGGGTATCGAACCCACCACCTGCGAAGAAGCCAATAGCTTAGGTGAGAGGTAAAAAATTGGATATAATTAGGCATCCATTTTACTCCAATGGGTAAAGGGTTGTCACTTACGAACTTTTTGATAGTTCAATTCAATTGACGATCATGTTACTACGTTTGGTTCCAGTCGGTGAAAAATCTTAGTATTGCGTCAATTCACAGTGCTGGATAAATTGTGACAAATACTTGGACCTGTTCCAGTTTGCTCCATTAAAGGCATTTGACAGACAGCTACTGTCGTTTATTTTCTCGCGCCCAACATTTGATAAATATATTAATGTTCTCAGAGTTTGTCGGTTATTTATTACTGTCTATGTAAAGTATCTAAAGCACAGAATCCTGACATGTAATGAAAGCAGTTTAAAAAAGAGAATTGAAAATAAGTATTCCGTGGATGCATCACATAAAAACCAACGTTTTTTTTTATTAGAACTCCATACAGAAAGTTACAGGTAGGTTTTTTTAGGTGGTACAAATTAAGTACGCGAATTCCACCGGGGGAAAGATTGCTTTCCTTTATTCCAAGGATTTATGCACAACTGTGTCTCCAGTTTAATGTCCAATTTTTCGGCAATGCATTTGCAAGTCCCTTGAAGTTGCAGATGTGCATGGGCGGCGGCGTTCGCTTACCATCGGGTGAACCGCTTGGTCGTTTGCCACCTAATCCCGATAAAAAAAGCATCGTATAATGAGGATCTTGAATTTGATGAGAATTGTTGACGAGCGAGCTCCAAAAAGATTTTGTTTGGAACTGGTTTTGGGCAGACAAGTCACTTAGCTTCAAGCCCACAACTCGCCCGTCACTAAATCTTCATAAAAACCTATCAAAATCGAAATAGTCCAAATTATCGAAATTTTACTCAATTCGATAATGATCGAATCAGCATCGTTCGAATAAAACAGCAAATAATTGCTTCGAACAATCGTGATTATTCGAAAAACGAATATTAATTTTTGGCTAACGATGAAATCCGCTGTTTGGAATAATGAAATGTTATTAATTCGAACGGCACGTAATATCGTAAAAATCACGGCTCGATAATAATCAATTTGCTAATGTATTGCGCCCGCTGAGCCTTCGTAATATTTTAATGCGGGAATTACAATGTAAAGCGTCGGTTTGATCTCGCTTCGGCCTGTGTTTTGTTTTCATCCTGAAATAGGAGAAGATGAATATCAAATATTTGATAAGTCGTTAAAACTCGTCCGTGACTTAGTTAATTATTGTTGATTTCAACTAATTATTGAAAGTCAAAACTATTGGGATTTGATAAGCAATTATTTGACGGCGTACGTTTAGACGTCGGCTTATTTCTAATATACATGAGATCGTAAGGGCAACGTTAAAAGGGCATTTTTGTGATTAAGTTTACAACTTTCGTTAGTTATTTAGTCGTACTATCGTTTGACTTCTACTTACTTGAATAGATATACTAGGCAAGTTAAAAGACATATTTGCTCAGATCCCAAAAGAGATGATTGACGTCCACGCAATGTCATAGTAAACCCGGTTGATTTATTTATTGTTATTATACTACCATTTTTAAATTCATTCAGTTTATCAAGTAGATCAGAGGTATGGTATACATGCTCGAACACGTCACCTTATTTCACAGTCGGATGAATGACACGCGTTATCGAATTGCTTTGTACCGGCTTACGTTTCTGACGAATTGTGGAGGCGAAAAACAAATTTTCGGAGAAAAATTGTTCTACGTCAACAGCCATCGCTCACCGCTTCCGTGGTAGGTGGCATCAATCAGCGCGTTACCCTATCGATCAGCGCGATTGTACCGGGGTACAGCTGAGCATAACCGTCCCTACGCTGTCGCAAGGACCGAAAGCGTTATTCGATAAGCAACGCGACTGTACCATGAGCGCCACAACTGCAGGAGGTAACGCAATTTGCAATAAACAGGGTATCGGTTCGTAGCCATTATCTGAACGCCGCGACGTGGCTGAGGCCCCGTTAATGAGATAGGTTAAGCCGGTAGTGTACTAGCGATTTCAGCAACAGACTTATTACGTAAATTTTATCTAACTTAGGCGTTGAAGTATGTATGTACTGTGGCGGTACTACCATACAAGCCCAAAAGGCCGGCTTGCCCTACTAAGGAGTAACTTTATAAATCTTAATTAGCACATAATTCCCGCAACGCTCAAATTTAAAAATAAGTTATTCGGGTAAATAAGTTAGTAGGGCAAGCCGGGCTTTTGGGCTTGTATGGTAGTAGCGCCACTATGTATGTACAATCTTATACAGCATGTACTACCGGTGCAATTATCTATTTAACAAACTTTATGGACATTAGATTTTGTGTTAACGATACCGAAAGAGTATCGTCATTAACCTTAGTACGAATGCAACTTTTAAAAATAATTTCTCTGTGGTGGAACAATACAGTAGCTTTTTTAGTTATTTGAGTGGCTCATCTCTGTGAGGAAATGGCATTGACCCGACGGAAAGTTGATAAAGTAAGACATTTTATGTTGTTATGTCGGCAAGGAAGGTTCACGGAGGGTGCCTTTTAAGGTTTGGTGCGGCAAATGTAAACTTACGAGTTTTAGTTCATAGATCCGTAATAATCACATTAACCCTTGACATTAGTCAATTCTTATTCGTAAAGATCTATTGAAACTAATACTTGTGACATTTCCCTTAAAGTAATTATAATTTATATGCGGTAAGTGAAATTAAAATAGTAGCGTTTGTCATTAACACACGTCGCCAGTGCAATTCGGGCCTTAAGTTGTCGCGGTGTTCTGCGCAACTATTGTGCTGCATACCGCGGAAGCGTTAGAGGTCTAATTAATTGGATCGATATTGGCCCGACGTGCCCGTCCCAGACCACCTTTGCACTTTGGGCAAACGGGGAAATTATTAATTTCGCCGGGGCCAGCTTATCCCGCCTCTATGATGGAGGCTAATTCGGGCGATTACGCTGTGAAGGGAAAGTCTGGAGGATTTAGTGTTAATATAGGGGCGATGACAACATTTTTGAATTCCTACATATGCAATATTAAATAAAGAAAAAAATACAGCGTTAAAAAAGGTACTAATTCAGTTTTGAATTTTTGTCGTTTCGGTATACTTTACAGCGTTTATGGTCACATGATATAAGAGGTCAGATGTTTTTACGTCTACTGTTACTTAGACTACCGTCAAGTTTTTAATTATTTACTCTGTTCTGATCTGAGCAGAATAATAATATAATAATAAAATAAAAAAAGTATCACCATTGCATCAAACAGTGTTCTATTAATAATCATCAAAATTCCTACATCACATTTGGCAATACTGCCAAAAATTGAACTAGTTTCGGCGACGACCTTTAGTTACCGTCATAGTTATTAGTACGATTATCGTTGAATAGCTCTGCAGTATGCATTCTGTCGCCATACGCTCTGTATCTCAGTTAGAAATTGATTTATTGCGACAAGCGTGTATACAGGTGCTCTAAGCTAGGGCTCAACCCCTGTGGGGCCGCCTGTATCGATGGACCGAATTGTTTGTCCTCTGACGCACATTACTTCGAATATTTGTCACTAGATACGATTTGTTTTATTAATTTTTTAACCGTCTTCAAAAAAGGAAAAGGTTCTCAATTCTACTGTATTTTTATGTGTGTGCGTGTTGTCCTCGTAGCTTTTTACTGGGTGTACCGATTTTGATGATTCTTTTTGAAAGCTGGTGCTTGTCGTGTGGTCCTATATACATTTTAGCGAGATTTGATGAGTACTTTTCGAGTTCTCCCTGATTATGCGTATTTTTGTTGTAAACGGTAATATCGCAAGGCTTCTTTGGAAGGTTAAGGTTTCCTAAGAAATTTTATTCTGATTGCACTTTGTACTGCGAACATGTGCCCACAACTGAGTAGGATTTACATAATTCGGTTGATACATTTTATAAAAATTTAAATTATTTATGTTCGAGACGGCCAGGCTGTGGATGGTAAACGACACCTTTGCTGAGCTTTTATGCTCTCTACCCAGAGATTTAGTATATCTCTATGCTCACCTTTCAAATTCAAACACTGAAGTGGTTACACATTAGAGCTTGCTGGTAGAATTACTGGCAATTTAGTGATACCGTATAAGCCAGAGTCTGCAGAAGTCCTACAACTGGCCATTTACATTTCCTTTAACTTAAAAGCTCTTGTGTCCGCCATTTGCTGTAGAAAAACTCAATACGTATCTCAGGTCAGGTTATTCCGATTCCGCACGTGTGTCGCTCAAAATGTATGCATTAATGCGAGTAGGCTTTGTTCATGGATACGGTCGCGTTCATTTTGATTCCGAGTAATTCTTTTTCTCGTTTTTGGCAATTTTTTTCTAGAATAAACACTGTTGGAGTTTTTTATGTTGAATAACGCCTATCACTTTCCGCCCTACAAATTATATATACGCTGAAAATACAAGAAAAAGACAAAAAGGAAAGCTAAGAACGAACTTTCGTATTTATACTGTTGGATTCCACATGGGCTAATAGCGAATAACTATAACACGTAACGATTTATACGTCGTCACAATTTAATACAAGTTATAGCTGAGAGAAAATGCTATTAAGTCTTTTGCGTCCTTCAACAACAAAATGGCGAACATAACTATTTACTTACCTATAGACATAATGGCAACATTAGATACGCTTCGAGGAAAGTTACGTTCAGAAGTTTTTCTTATAGCGTTCAAACGGTTTCAGAAGCAGAATTTAAGTGTAACAATGACTTATACAGACAAGCGGTAAACAAAGGAGTCGTGTTCCAATAAACAAATACAAAGATCAGGCTATTTGAAAAGGGGTGGGCAGAAATGAACGATGCGATCTCCTTTCCGTTGTAACATAGGAGAGGGCGCTGTATCTGTATAGGGGTGCAATATGAAACAAATTGTTCACCAGTACCAACTGGTTCGTCCTTGACTTAAAATTATATGGTCAGCTGTTATGTATTCTTAGAAAAAACGTGGTTGTTTATATTTTTTTAGTACACGAATAATGTACTCGGATGGAAACAATACTAAGTTAGAACGGTACATTTGACTTAAAATAAAAAATAATGACGTATGCCGTTAATTTTAAAACCCACCAACGCGTTTATGCTCCACTTTCAATAAGTTTAATTTTTTTTTTCCTTTGAACTAATGTCACGTTTGGTCCCTCAATATACCGAGCTGATATACATATACAGTTCGATTTATCGGCTCATAAGCAACAAGAAGCATTAAGTTTTTTGTATACCATTTAAAAACTTTATTACGCTTTTTATATGTAAGTTTGTCGAAATAAAAAAAAACAAACTTCTTTCTTCTTTCTCCGCTAGTACAAGTGCCAAAAATAAAGCTCACGTTGTTTCATTGCAGCGTGACAAAAGGGCCAGACTAACTCTTTCGTATTCATAATGTTATTACATATAGCAGGGATTAGGTAAAGTTGAACGTTTAGTTCCGATTCGTGCTATCCGGCGAGAGCCTGTGCGGATAAATACAAGGTGCCTCACGTCATTCCGTCGACTCGACGGGACAAAGGAGGCACCGAGATGGTTTCTAATTACGGCGGGGACCGTTATGCAAATCGGTCGCCGGCGGCGAGGTCCGCGCCTCTAATAAACATGCGCGCCTCTTGCGGCCGCAACGCCAAATTGCCCTCCCGCCATAGAGCCATTCCCGTTCCCAATAAAACCGCTCGAATTGTAGTGCCCACTCCGACGATTAGTGGCTCTTTGATCGAGTTCGAATTTCCCTCCTTCCGAGCCCCCCGCAGTCGCGGTTTCCGTTTGAATTTCGAATGCCAGACCGTTCGAAGTTTTTTTTTTCGAAATGCGAAAAGACAAGAGCCGCGTGGAACAAGTTTCGAGTGTCGTTTGTGGTTTGTAAAGTAAAAAAAAAATGTAAGAAGTTTTAGAATTTTTTAAACACTCGAAAGGCTATCGTATCGGAACGTAGCCTACCCGTAGTTTGGCGGTAAGGGCTTATTCCGTCGCAGGCTTTCATAGGAATCGTTTAGTTGCGAAGTCGAAGTGGGCTTTTGTTTCTATTTCGTCGGGAGGCATTGACTCCGCGACGCATTTTTTGTCGAGTACGACTATGTTGAAGTATCGTGAAATGGAGTTACATTACGTAGGAAAGCTCTGGAATTTTTTGCCGGCGAAAGCTATACGTGCTAGAAGTATTCAGGAAATCTGGGTTTAAGGAAATTCCCAAGTCGTGCTTTTGCCCACACGGGGGGATAAAAAAACCGCATACGTTCTGTTTTTACAGGTTTTACGACGAGATACGAATCTCTATTGGGTCTCGATTCTCGATTAGAAATCTGCTCAAATATGCTTTCAGTTACCTCACTTATCAAACATAATGCAAAAATAACTCGAGTTTGCTCGAATGTAAAAGGTGAAAACGACATTTAATAATATCATCAAGTATAATATAGATAGAGACGAGATATTAATCGATAAATTAAAAGCTTACTTATTTTTAACTAACGTACCCGACCGTATATGCGGCGGCGAACGAATATTTTTTTATTAATTCAAAAAATGTTTTCATTATCTGCCTGTTTTTATGAAATGTTTCTAGCGTTGCGAAAATGCCTTTTTCCAACCAATCGGGAACAGCCATTTTTATGACGTCACAACGTCCGAAACAGGGGTATAATAGGTAGGTTTCTCGTGCGGCAACATTTCAGTCGGCTCGAACGCGAGTAAGATGCGCTCGCAGCGTTTGCGAGGAAGTCGTTACCGGTGTCGTAATCGTGAGCGAGAAGTAGTCACTCGCTTTATCTGTCTTCGCCAATGCACTCGACGTTTTCACGTCGCATTCCCAACCTTATTGATACACCGATAGAGTACGTTTTTGCATAAGCGTCTGCCAGCGTTTTACACGACAATAAACCGAAATAAAATTCATTTGTACAAATGTATTCGGCAAATATCGGCCCTTTTCGATGGTGATTTATGCGCCCGTATGGGAGAGCGTTTATTCGAAATTATCGAGTATATCTAAACGCGCGATTTATTTTCGGTCACGGAACGAATATGAATGGCGCCGGTTGGAAAATTGACGCATTGTTATGTTCCAACCAAATAAACAACGTTGGAATCTAATTTGGCATTCAGCGTGTTCGAATCTATACGTTATGTTATCGATATTGCAAACAGGATTTTGTATGTACTTTAACGCTTTGTGCAATGAAAACTGGCCCTAAACAAACTACTTTTTGCTTAATTGCTGCCTTATTTTACAAATTTATAGATTTAGTATAGTAATGGCAGGTGGTACATTATAAACTTTTATGTTTTAAAAAAAGAAATGAAAGATGTACAAAGTCGATAGGCAGACCATTTTTAAAATTAATTTTCAACATCAAACATATACACATACTGACGATAATAAATCAAGTGTTTATATTTTATGTTTTCCAACTAGATAGCGCATGACCTCAGGGTCATAATATCAGTATTATAACGACCGTCTTTTTAGTAGTATTTATAATAGTAATAGAAAACTTCTTAACTATTTGATAACATGATAAAAATAACCCATGAACGTTAGTAAGGGCCAAATTTGCTAGTCTCTAAGATGAAGTGAGCTATTAGGGTGAAAATAGACTATTTTCACCTTGTTAAGCATTTTATATGTACATAAAAGATTATTTATATATCAGAGTTTGTGTGGCGATATGACGACCGAGTCAATATTATCCTTGTAGACTAGATAAACACCGAACATGCACAAATTGCTAGAGTTAATTCGTTCCTGTTCACACGTCTTATCCGTCTGGTAAGTACCATGATAACAGAGTTTGTAATATTAAATAAATAACGTTCGTACGTAAATTTGTTCTTAGGTCTTGCGCGATGACAACAACACAACCACTTATTCATATATTATTCATATATTATTCATATACATTTGACTGGCCCGTTGGTGTAGTGGTTAGTGCTCCTGACTGCAAAACCAAAGGTCGTGGGTTCGATTTCCACCCAGGA
>DWHO01001154.1:0-16387 GCA_018247575.1 Eurytides lysithous rurik
GGTTCTTCCTTCTTCGAGGGACCTCTTCTTCTTGCTTCACGCAACCTTCACTTGCGACTCACGATATGTTCTAGGCGCGCGAGCACTTCGATCGATATCCGAGCAACAAGACTTAGATAGCTCAAAGCTGGATGGCTGTACTTCCTCTCGAGGCAACACTAATTGGTTGTGACAACAACCGGTTAATGAATCGATGAATGAATCGTGAACGAATGAATTATTAATTACTAAGAATGGGATACCATCCTATATGAATGTGTGACGAGCACAGTGCTAGTTTTGAATTTGTGCAGTTTATCTAAACTTATATCTATAAACTGTGTATTATATGCAAGGGTGCCACCTTCCCTCAAGCTTGAGTTTCTCTTTTGGTCGGACAACAATTTCTTAAAACATCAACATCTTCGACATAAAACCACTAATTGTGAAACCTTAAACCCACCGATTTTTTTAAATATTTTTACCGTCCATCCCCCCGTAAAATAATAATTAAAATCCATATTTTGAATAATGTTCACAAACGTTAATAAAATAAGCTAAGCTTCTTTTTAGTAAAGAATTAAAATGACAACAATAATTAGGCCAATCACCTACTTATGAATTGTCGCATCCAATCTAATAGAATTTAATTATGAGGTATGGACTTAAAAATACAGTGCAATAAACAAAATGCAGCGACTCTGCAAAAAGCTAATAGATCAACTCGGTCGTAAAAACGCGGCCATTAAAGATTCCAGCAGCGGAAACTTCGGCGACACTGAAATTGTAGAAGCGGATACTAAACATAAGTAAGTAGCTCATGGTAGTAGTAGTATTCCGAACCCACGCTTTGTAAAGTCACAGCCGATATATGCCGACCACGATAAATAACGAAACGATATTTTATTAGCACATATGTATAACCTTACTGACCATTCTGTTCTAAAATTTCGTTCGACTACAATCCGAAGACAAATTTACGAGCTGTGATTCATAGAAAACATGTATTACCACTGATAAATCTGTCATGAAGGCAACTCCCGTTCACAACTTACGATTTACGATCACGTGTTCTGAATGCTCGTTAGAAAGACAGTTTAATATGCAAGTTTTTTTTTTGTGTTCAACAAACTTTCAATATTATTGTAATATATCATTTTTGTTGGAATTTGTTGGTGGTATATATGGCTGACGTTGCAAAACGGGAACGGCAAGTTGAAACCATGTCGAAAACAATATCTCTGTTGTAATGTTTTTAGTTTGATTAAAACAATTTGATGACCCCATGGCAAAGACACTAAGCTATTAGCTCTGGCGTCACAGATCGTGGATTCGTTTACCACTCGGGATAAATATTTGTATAAACTACTGATAATTGTTCCGGGTGCGGGTCTTGGAATGTGTGAAATTTGTGTTTGTAAACCGCCCTTATAGCACAAGACATTTCTGTCTTACAATAGGGGTAGTAAAAACAAAAAAAAATGTACAAGCTGATCACGTAATTGCTAAAATGTAAGATGACTGAAAGATGCGTAATCATTTCATGCTGTCTGTTTATCGCCACCTAGTCATGGATTAAATTCTTGTTCTTATAACCTAAATTATTGAACTGATTCTGCGCCTGATCTATTTATGGAAGAAAGAAATTCATGCACATTGAATTTATCACTGTTTATCAAATATTACTTTGCATTACATATTAAACTAATAGCGGAAACTCTTATGTTTTCTACTATACAGGAAAGACAAATATAATGTGGTATTTATAGCCGTTAATTTATTTATTCATTTATTAAGGAAGCACATCTAACATGTTATATATTCATCGACATACTATTGAACGAATGCTCGGATAGGGCTTTTTAAAAAACACTTATTTGACGTTTAATTATGAATTACGAATTAGGATGATCTGTTAGCAACCGTTCGCCACTACTGGTCAATGCAGAATGGACTGAGTGAAAGTAAAATGAGGATTGTTGATGCAGCAAAGTAACTAGTGAGGATGCTTATGCAGCGAAACAGTCAGCAGGGTTGCATTCAGATTAGGGGTATAACAGTACGACACAAGAATGACAAAGAAAGCAGAATAAAATTGCACTAAATAAGCATTTAGGTATAAGCATGCCTAAACCATCCTTAAATTTAGATAAAGAAAAGTGAAATATAGTATATCAACTTGTTAAAATCACTTGGTAAAAACTTGACAACACTTTTGATTAAAGGTGTTTGAGGGGTATTTAGTTCTACGCACAGGTAGGCTTAATTCAGACGTACATATTTTTTAAACTAATACGAGGATACATTAAGGCAATTTTATTTAACAAATAGGTCGAGTAAAAAAGTGTTAGCCTCTCTCTAGCCTTATTATTATTAGCGATCGCTTAGTGGTTGAATTCGGCCAAGGAGGCTTATTTGAAAGTCCTCTTTAGTAAACGAATAAGATAGTTTTTTGATTATGACATTTATGTTTTGACAATAGTGTATGACATTATTAGTATAAACGTAAACAATGAACGAAATAACTTATCTAATTAATTATATTTTATGAATAACATAAAACAATAATGTCCACAAAACTATAACTATAAACTATAACTCGGCCAAATTTCATTCTCCTCCGCGAGCGCAAAAGGCTGTAAAAGGGGTCCATATCAAATTTAATAAATATTAATTTTACATTAAAAACTGAGTATTATATTGTATGGGACATAATTGAATGTTTTTCATTTTATTTCGTTTATCACTTGCACCCAGCAGTAGTTAGCTGCGAGAAAACGTACACTTCTTACGAAATTGTTAATTCTTGTAAGGAAATATTTTTCCTATTATTCATTTTTTTTCTTCCCTCTATTCAAAGCCAGTTTACCTGGGGACATGGTATTTACATTTAGAACGGAAAACTGATTCTGTCCTTTTCTAAAATGGGGTTGATAGAAAATTGTACGTGCATACATACTTCAGAAAGTTTAAGACTCCTTTCAAATTTTGCATCATAGGTTGCTGAAATTTGTTTCAAATCTTTTATTTACTTCTTTATATAAAAAAATCATCATGGCATCTCTGTGTCGCTAGGGTTATTACAAACACAAACTCACGTATACAAAGTAAACCCAGGTTGGAATAACTTTTTAAGGATCAATGTCTTGTGTTGGAATTGAAGCTACGACACAGCGCACAATAGGAGTTGCCAAGGTGACCTCTGACATCACGACACAATCCAAGCAGTTAAAGTCAAGTTTTAAATGGTACTATAATTTTCTTTAGTATACTTTACTATTTATGGTTTAGATATATAATGATTAGATATGTAATAATAAACAATAATGCGAAATTAACTGTACTAAAAACTCGTTAACACTTTTAATTTTGACCTTTTGTCAGCCAAGGAAAAATTTATAATAAGAAAATAGGTTTCTATCAAAGACTTATATTGAATACAAGGTAATTCTATCCGATTAAGGCTACCTGATTTTCCACCATATATATGGATAACTTTGCTGCGTTGAGTAGAAAGTCACAATTTTCTTTCCTTTCTTTTATATTTAAATTCGTACAAGTATGTCAATGTGTACAAATATTAGTCCCGGGTTGAAATTGAACCCACTACCTACGATGTCGAAGCCAATAACTTGGAAACTGCGCCAAATAGTTCAGCTGTATTCTAGAAATTTGCTTAGGTCATTGGAGCAATGTATATAAATCACGCAGCAATAAATACATCAAAACAAAATATATGAAAGCTTGGAAATAGGTATCAAATATGCATCATACGAACAATTAGTTTTAAAAGGAACTTCTAAATTCCTGCGAATAACGACGTCTTTACGAGCTGCGAGTCAAATTAGGACGTGTTCTAGAATAATAAATCTATCATGAAACTTAACGCCCGGTCACAAATTGTAATCTACTGTTGAATGTTCTGTGCGCTTATTAGATTTATACGCAAGCGCGGATGCAGTTGAAAGCTATACACATTCGCTGTGAATATTTTCTCCAAACAGACATTTCTGTTTCCGTAGAGTTAAAATTATGTGTTCAACGTTTAGAGGCTTTTAGTCTACATTAAAAAGTGACGTTATACTAAAGCAAAAGTAGTGACACAAATATGGCGGCAAGTAAACAATCTTTTGAGGTGTTTGTTAAGTTTGCATAGGTGTATTTTAATTCGCGCCATCTCGAATATCTCTTCCTTTTTTTTATTCAACAAACCAAAAAACACGTTATTGAAGTTATTAACTTAAATATCCTCTTCTTTAAGTCATTAAGAGTTAGTTTCTGCAACATATAAATAATTATTAAAATATTTTTACTTAATAATGTTGTTAAAATGAAACTAATATACGGACTTTATCGGGTGCATGGACACGGGTCCGTCTTGTATATAATCAAATAAATGGTCATGAAATCGATTCACTCGTTTTAACAATGTGTGTTTTCCGTGTAAATAATTATTTCTTCACTATAAAATTATGTTTGTTCTTCTCGGCAATGACCGATAATGAAAAATAAAATTCATGAGATTTCGTTATAAATTGGCAACGATTAATTATCTCGTAGGTACTAGACCTATGTATGTTTTTATATGTATACTTAGGCTGTTTGATAAGTAACCGTTTTGTAAATGTATTAATATCACTTGGTCGAAAATATGTATACGATCGTTTTAAGACATTTATAGAGGCAGGAAAATTAAAAAAAAACAGCATTCTTTTGTTTTTTTCTCATTTGGCAGCGATTCAGTGAAAGTTTGAACATTTTTTTAAATTAGTTTAACGAATTTAATCGGGGGAGAGCAACTGTCTTAAAAAATATCGTTTTGTTGGACAGAAATCATTGATACTGTTAACGTTTCAATTGAGCAAGGGTACAAAACATAAAAGAAGAAAAGTTGGGTATGAAGTATCGGCAAGATTTGTGCCGCGAACACTCACGGAGGAGAGAGGAAAATACCTGATTTGTTTTTCCATAAACGGGTTCTTATCAAACAGACCTCGTCAATTTATGTTATTATTGTAGCATAGTTATGTATTTTTCTATATTAAAACTATTTTATTTATATTTATTAAGTCTTGTTCATGATTTTAATACACATATATATTTTATTCTCTTTATTCATATTTTTTTGTGCATATACCTAGTTCTTTCTGCACCCTAAGGTCGATTAAGAGATAGTGCCATCTTCATTAAGTCTGTTTTTGTACATTAAATAAATAAATAAATGGCCAAAGTCATTTTAATATAAAAAAATTCGAATAACGGGACAAAAATCTACCGAAGCGAATCAGCCCGCCAAACTCGGTACAAATATAAAAATAGTTCACAAACCGTATTCGCTACGACCATAACAATTTCTCTTTTTATTGTATGTTTCACCGCTTTGGCCCTTCAAATTAATGACATATCCTTCCTCCATTCTCGAAAAGCGTTATCACTTTTTTCGTGAGAAAAGGAAAACATTTCTAGCCATTTAGCGCCGCCTTCGTTTTACTTTTGCCTCCGTACCATTTCTATAACACGTCTCTAGAGCGCTGTAATATTTGCATTTAGAGCGAAAAACTGATATTCTGACCTTATCAAGGTGAGATAGTGAAACCGGAAAATTTTGCTTACGTACCTAAGTGCGGGCTCCTTTCACATTAAGAGTATCGTTCATCTTAATGTACTCCTTATTTACAGAAAGCATTTTCTTTCTCCTTTCTCTCATAACATCCCATAACTTTAAATATTACAAAAGCAAAATATATAATGGCTCATGTGATACCAACTTAAAAAAATTACAGCTGCATTTATTTTTGACGCTAATATTTACTTTGAATTTTATAACTTTTCTTTACAAATAGTGCAAGAAAAAACCGGTACATTATGTTTTGTGGCAGTAACTTGCTATGTACTTTTCCAAGGAGAAATCCAACTTCGATTATATGTTTACGTACTATAATAATTGTTTGATATTTAAAAATTCGGTACCTACGACATGTTGATTCTAAACATTATATTAGAATCACACCCTTCGTTGATAAAGTGTTTGATTTTACATTATATTATCTTTAAACTACTTAATAATTTACTCGCATAGTTTTTGTATTTAAAATTAATTGTACAGTAAGATGCACAAAGTTTATTTGTACACTAAATACGGAATTTCATTCATTATTTACCTCAGTGAAAACCAAGTTGAGATGTTTTCATTGCAGTATATTGTACATTATATTAGAGCTTTGATAAATTTCTTACTGATAGAAGACTTTAATTTGGCAAGTCTATCGCAAATAAATATTTCCGAATGGGACTAATGATTCCCGTTGGATTCGACAGGCGTTCCGGACTTCGGACGCCGGACTGCCGCAGAATTTATTGGATAGGCTTTACTCCTGTTACATGTTTATATTTACGTCCATTATTAGAGTTGTTATTGTAGCACATTTTGCGTGTTTTGAACATTGTTTTTATCATCGTTAGATACAAGAATATTATAAATGTAGAGGACATTTATTGATAAATCAATAAATTTTAGACGATGATGAATGAGAGAAAAAATGAGAAATGATGAAGCAATAATCGGCTGTGAACGGCAGTAGCACCACGGATGAACACGTTGAGAAATTGCTAAGAAGAGAATACTGGATAGATATCCGTATGGGAATACTTTTATCATTTTAGATGAACAAGACTACAAAATGACACTTCATTGAATTCTACGTGAATGCGGCTGTGGTAATGATCAGTGAGGTACCTCTATCCTATCACATTTATATGTGGTATTTAATTTTCTCTAAATAATAACATTGACATTTTATCTTACTAATTGAATTTTCACACACGGTGGACAATCTGCAAAATCTACCAAATACATGTGCACTCACTTTTTCTCCATTAGCATAGCCCGATGGAAGGGAAAACCGACGAAAGGAGAGAAACAAAGACAGATGTGTACCTCAACCCAAACCAATACTAAAGGTAAGGTACCCATAAATTGATGGCCTATTTTTTATTTCAAGTTTATAACTTTACCCATATGAAGCCCCTCAAAGCTTACACTTTCACGCTTTTTAAATTAATCTTAAAAACTTAAAAATTACTATTTCTTTTTGGTTCACTTGGCTTTAAACACACACTGTGTTTTTGACTCGTTTTGTTTGCATATATAATATTTGCTGTAATCCCACAAAGTAAAAACTCATTAATTCATTGTATGTATTAACCCATAGTATTCGTAACCACGACATCTATTTTGTAAAGGCCTGGCCTAAAAAGTAGTCATTTGTTTAACACAAGGACAGAATAGTAAGGCACAATATAAAGTTTTTTTTTAAACAAGCAAGCGGCTCACCTGATGGTAAGCGATTGACATTTACAACATAACAGAATTAGCAAACGTGTTGCCAGCCTTTAGAGGAAGAAGGAACAAAGTATAGAGGAAAGAAGGATCGAGGAAAGAAGGGAATTGAGCAGAGGGAGAGGGGGGATCAGAGGGGGAGGAAAGGAAGGAAAGGATGGGCCATCGGCCACCTCACTCACCGGATGAAATGCGGAAGCAAAAACACTTCCACTTCTCGGCTATTTTCTGTGAGATCGTGGTCCTTATCCGGTTCGAGTCAACCCATTCAGCAGTAGGAGTGTGGGTGTGTGGCAACCTGTGAAAACTTTTATTCAGCATTTCCACGAATTCGGTGATTCGATGAAGTCTTATAGAGTCGCACAGACTAAAAGCGTCTACGTCAGTCTATATAAGCTATGAGATGTGTAGTTATTCAACAGTGTTTTTGTCTAAAAACTTTTCCAACAGTATTTGCAAAAGGCTGTAAAGCGTGAATATACATCGAATTCTGTTCATATTAAGTTCATCAATGATTAAAACGATGCCTATTGAACAGAGATATTAGAGGCATCACATCGGCTTACAATCAAAAGATAAAATGTATAAGACAATTCATTTTAAGCGAGGTGACTTTCCGCTTCATTTAAATTTTTTTGCTTAAATTGCGCGTAATGGCAAAAGTTGAGGACTTAAAAAAAGATTTAACAATGCTTGCTCTAAAGGGCCTTTTCTTACGTCCGATTTTGCATTTCTCTCGAACAATGCTTTTTGTTTCCAAAATGCCATTGTGCTATGTTTTATAGACGTTATAAACAATTGACGACCTTAATATACCTTAATAAATATAAGTATACTTATAATTAACTATAAATTATATATAAGTTTCTATTAATAATCAACTGCCATCAAAATATAAACTTTTAAAGATAAATTTATTTTGATTTGCAATTATTTTATTACGCAAGAGTATTTATTATAGTTGTTTGCGATTTTATATAAAAGATACAAGTTGAGTCATACATGTACATATTTAGAATTTCATTTATTTGTTTATTTATTATATACACACCTAATATCTTTTTTAAAGTTTTGTGATTTACTTTATTAGATATAATGATTCAAATCATGCACATGATATATATATATATTGCATATAGTAACAAAAACTCAACCTATATAAAATAGCAAAAAGAAAAAAAAGTACTCAATACATTTGTTACCTTTACATAAAGACAATATAATCTTTATGATCTTTAACCAGTCTATAACGTTTTAATAATTTAATATCTAACTTACATATTGGAATTTTCGAATCTTTCTCATAATCATTTATATTACGGTATCAAAGTGGCATAAATTGCTAATTATGTATAAGAAAGCTATATAACTGCATGTCGTGAAATGTCTTTGCTTAGAAATAGACAGTTTCGTGCACTTCATATGTACACGTAAAAGAAGGCAACTTTAAGATAACGTAATACTAATGTACTAAGTACAGCATAACGTTTTAAGACAAGAGTTTAGAAATGTGTGAGTAAAAACTAGAATATTTGAAAATGTTATTAAAATTTAGTTGCTAAATTATGAATTTATTTTTAAAATCTAATATAATTCATATTTTAAAGACTTTTCAATATATAGCGATAAACGGTTCATTAAATTAAACAAAAATATATAAATTTAACCTCTGTAAATTAGGAGAAATATTCTTATTTATGAACGAAAAGGGTTAAATTCATTAGTAACCATGCTGTTAATTATGATTGATTAATGCATAAACAATAGATGGTTATAAATCAGCTATTTATCCTGACATATTGATGTTGTAATCAATTATCTGTTAGATGCGTATATGTATTAAAATGTCGAACGTTATTATAGAAGTTTCTATACAACGTTATTATAGAAAGCTCTTGCCAAACCGCTTGTAGCAAGTTTTGCTGATCAGTCAACTGTTGATAATTTTTTTTATACTTTTTATCTTACTTATAAAATTTGCAACAAACAAATTCATTTGAAGCAACAAATTCAAATTTTGCATATACAATAATTCTCTGCGAATCTGCAGTATATTTATTTTTTATTATATTCGTAGTCTTTAATATTTGACATTTTTGATCTGCCCCACTACCATTTACATTGTTAATTACACATTTCAGACAATCTAAAACAGAACGTACAAAGATTAAAAATTCAATGTAAAATGTGTGAATGCAGGAAGTTATAAGCAAAATTAACAGTTTCTTTTGTAAAATATTATCAATATTCGTTCGCGCAATAAGGTGGGCTTTCGTCGAACATTTCTCCCAGGAATGGTGGCAATTGAGAGGCACGCTACGAAAATTACATTTACTATGTACGAGTAGAAACTGGGCTCCGCTGAATAGGGCTATTAAAATTCTAACCAATTGAGTTAAGAGTTTTCTACGGAAACGTGGTTTAAAATTTATTCACCTGTTTTCATTACTCTTATAAACAATCTCCCATATATAGAATAAATAAAAGCTCTATTTATATAGCCGCAATCGCAATACGTAATAGTTATGTACAAAAAAAAGTCAAATACATTATGCTGGCAATGTTGTTGCCATTTTAAAGACAGCGTCATAATGCCTCTCTCATCAGAAGTCTTTGTCCTTATTGGCGAAAAACTCTAGTAATCGATTTTCACAATCTTCTCTTAATCCTTGATGATTATCATTCAGGAAGTTTTACAATACGATAAAAAAGGTGGTAATCGCTTGGTGCCAGATCCGGAATTGATGGTGGATTCATTAAAACTTCCCAACCAAGCTCCGGAGTCTCTAGCGAGTAGCGCTACAGATGTGTGTGGTCTTGCGTTGTCCTGATGAAGCCCAACGCATCTTCTGTTCGTGAATTCTGGCCGTTTTCGGTCAATCGCTTACTTCCGACGATTCAGTTGTTGACAGTAGAGATCTGAATTTAGTGTTTGGAAATACGGAAGCAACTCATAATAAATTATTCCTTTCAAGTCCCCCCAAATTTCACATCCCAGTTACCATCCGCTTAAGAAATTCGATTTCAATCCGAGGCTTCGCAGATGGAATTTCTATGAATCATGTTTTTTGGTGTTAATTGGTGTGGCATCCAATCATCGAGCTTCTTTTTGAATCCAGCTTTTCGCAATCCGTTTAAAACTATGTTTAATGGTCGATTTTTAGCTCCTGAGCGATGCTACGACTACTAACATGCCAGTTAATTTCGATTATTGCTATCATTTTATCGACATTTTCGACAACGGGCCTGCCTATGCCAGGTGTATCTTACCATACAAAATACCTGAACAGAATCGAAGAAACCAAAATTACACGTAATTAGCTGTTACAGTATTGACACCATAAACACTATTCACAGTTTGGCTTACATTTTCGCCTTTATCAAGAGATTTCGATCAATACATCCAGAAAATAATAGATTTTTTCCCCCAACCTAATATTAATACATACTAATAGTCGGACTACCCTTTAAGGTTGGCAACGCATTTAGAAATTCTATAATGTTGCAAATGTTCATGGGCGGGAATGATCGCTTACCATCAGGTGAGCCGCTTGCTCGTTTGTCAGCTTACTCCGTGAAAAAAAACATTCACTTTCACAGGATGCGATGTTCAAACTTTCAGTCAGTCATATTCGATGTTTAAGTAGTTTGTGTGTGAGAAAAGAATGAGAAAGTGTAAAAAGCCATGAGGAACTCCAGCTCTTAAGAGTAGCAACTCGAAGAAAGGTGCCGTCTATTCGATATCAAAAACAGACAAGAAGGTCCGTATGTTGTGTACTCTACTATCTGACACTGTAAACGAAAACAACCTTTAGATCAAGCCATTGTGCCAAACTTTGTCGACAGCCAACTACAATCGGGTTTCAGTATTGAATCCCCAATTGAATACCTCATTCGGTCTAAAAGTTTTTATTATATTAACCAGAAATGGCAGATTAATATCTGATGAGTCCTCTGGTTTATAAGAAGATTACAAATCGTCATTATGTGCTTAAAAAGAAAAAAAAGGTATTTATATGAATTTATAATCAAACTTTAAATAACTGTAGAGCATTACTTAAACGACATTTTTATATTTTATTTACTTTGCACTAGGTAAAGAAATTAGAAATAATTTCTCGGATAGCTAAATTCAATCAGGGCTACATTTGTTTTGGCTAACCCCAGATAAATATCCTCAAATGAGACTAATTGGTTCCTGTTGGAATCGACAGGCATTACGAACGGGCGGGCTGCGGCTCACCACATAATTTGTTGGATTGGCAGCGCCATGAATTTAATCCAAATGCGTCGTTTCTTAATTGTGCCTAAATTACATCTATAGATTTGAACATTTCAAGTCGAGAAACATTTTTATTACTATTGTTTACGGTCGGTAATCGAAAATCGTGAGAAAATATCCTTGTGTTATTATTAAAAGTACATAACATCTACTTACAAGAAATTTTTCGTAGAATTGATTACATGATACTGATCTACTACAACTAGATCTACGAAAGAGAATTATTTAAGTATAGCACACCGTTGCCAGTTACACACAGCCTTGATAATATTATATAGCCTACCATCAGACCGAGTATGTAGGTGAATGCCCTGCTGATCTTCACCAAATACTACCTTCAGAAGCACAGAAAAAAATACGCCAAAAAGGGTAGGTGCCAGAACGCAACCTTGGCGAACACCTCTGCACACGGCAAAAGGTGCAGATGTATCGCCGTTGTGCAGTACTGTGGCTTGCATACCTTCGTGGAACAACTGTACGATCTTAAGGAGCTTCGGAGGGCATCCGATTCTCTCAAGAACCGAGTACAACCCCTCCCTACTTACAGTATCAAAAGCCTTGTTCAGATCAACAAAAGCAATGACTAGAGGGGTTTGTTGTTCTCTACACTTTTCCTGCAGTTGTCGAAGGGAAAATATTAGGTCGATAGTTGACCGTTTGGACCGGAATCCGCATTGCGCCTCAGGGTACACACGGTCGGCAAGCTTTTGAAGTTTGCCTAATATGGTTCTTGCAAAAGCTTTGCCGACGATGCTAAGGAGGGAAATTCCGCGGTAAAAATTGCAGTCACCGCGATCGCCTTTTCCTTTGTATAGAGTGACGATGTTAGCATCGCGCATGTCCTGTGGCACATAGCCCGCATCCCAACATTTGGTCAGGTGGTTATGAAGGACGGGAAGAAGGGATTTGATCTTAACGACTTCGGTATATACCAAGTCTTTGCCCGGACATTTTCCGCATTTGAGCTGCTTGACGGCTTGGTCCAGTTCCTCTACTGTAGGCGCAGCATCTAACTCGTGCCAAGTCTCCAAATTCGGGACAAGGTTCACTGCTTCTGGCCTAATGTCCACTGGGCACGAATAGAGGCCGGTGTAGTGTTCTACCCATCTCGACATCTGGCGACTGCTGTTTGTTATAACAGAGCCGTCGATTTCCTTGAGGGGTGCCGTCTTTTTGGGAGTAGTTCCAATGGCCCTTTTTATGCCTGCGTAAAGTCCGCCAATATCACCCGCGTTTGCGCACGCTTGTATATCTTGGCACAGCTCGGTCCAGTAAGCATTTGCATAATGCCGAGTGCTTCGCTGGAGTGAGGCTTTTGCCTTAATAAGATTTTCACAAATCGCATTACATGGATTAAGGCGGAATTTTAGAGCGGCTTGGCGTTTCGAGTCAATAAGTGGAACCAAGTGCTCCTGATTTTCGAGAAACCAGTCACGACCATTCACTTTTTGCAAACTGAAGGTTTCGACTGCGCTATCAGGGAGGAGAAATTTCACTCTTTTCCACTCTTCCTGCGGCAACGCCAACCCGTCCCATGTCGCAAATTCTGCACGGACCTTGTCCTCAAAGGACTCCACTGACTCCAAGTTCCGAATTTCAAAGAGATTGAGCTTTATTTGGCCCGGTCTTGTCGTAGTCGAACTTTGGTCGCAACAAGACTGTGGTCAGTGTCACAGTTGGGACTGTGAAACGCCTTTGTGTGATTTGTTTCCCGCAGGTCCCTCCTTCTAGTAAGGACACGATCTAGTTAGTGCCAGTGCTTGGAACGGGGATGCATCCAAGAGACTTTTCGCATAATTTTGCCTTTGAAGTACTTATGAAGTGTCCTCTCTATGGGCTTATCCAGAACCCATGCCACTCTCTCAGCCTAAACGGAAGGACCATTATCATTAGTTTTCCTTCTGTTTGGAGACTGGGTGTTACTGCCTCATTATGTATTTGCAGGGGCTGTGCCCCCTTTTATCAAGATTTCACCATCGAGCCGATGTGTGTGAACCCTTACGTCATTTTACCTTGATAAAAAATTATAACATAAAATGCAAATAATTAAGAAAGTTTTATACCGGCTTCAAGCTTTTTTATTTATTTGTTTCTAAATAAAAAAGCAGGCAAAGTAATTCATTGTAGGCATTTTCTCCCAATCAACCCGGAGTGTGGTGATTTTTAATATAGAATAAGTAAAAAAGAAGAAATTTCTCAAAGTAGAACACATAAAAAATAGAACCATACTTAATAATAAAGAGCGGTAACTAATATACTACATAATAATTTATATATAATATAATTATATTTAATCACTTTTTTTATAGAGGTTAGGAGGCAAACGAGCAAGCAGCTCACCTGATGGTAAGCGAACGCTGCCGCCCATTGACATCTGCAACATCAAGGGATTTGCAAATGCGTTGCCACCACCACCCTGAAACCAGTGTAGAATGGTTCTATCGTTATGTTGACCATCATAGACTTCTACGATATGCGAACTCTTTAAAAATATTTCGAACGGTATTTCCGGAGTCCCGTCATAAGATACTATTACACTGTACGAGTATTTTATCCTCCCCTCAGAGATTTTTACCGCTCCCAGAAACCGATTAGTTGTATACCGTTGACAGCCATGGTTGTTGCAAACTACATATTGACAACTTACGCTTGTCTTATTGCGTGAGTTGTCAATATGTCGTGACTTTAGAAGAAGTGCAATCTTTCTGACTTTTTTTATCGAGGGGGAAATCTTCAAAAGATACCTCGTCTTCTGGGGTGAAGACAGGGTTATGTGGGATGTCTACCCACTAAAAAACCCTCGGTTGCCATCCTAAGTGCATTTGAAGGGGCTCCGGGATCTTCTACGAAACGCACCGATGCCCTTCTGCACAAAAGCGTATGCCCGCTCCAGGGATCACTTAAGACATCCCAGTGTCATTCCTCAAACATGGCACCATTAAACGACTCTATTATTCCTACTTTATCTGGTCCATTTTAGTGGATGTGGAAGTCCCCATCTTGTCCATTAATGAACCCGTTGTCCTTAAAATTGGGATTACGACAGAGTTGGCAAGGCAGCTCAATTTTGATCGAATTTTCACCGTCGTCTCCGAGTTAGATTGGCCCTCTTCCGATCCCGTTCGGCTGTCTTTTTACGAATAATGACAGATTCGCAGAAGGAGTCCAACGCCAACCAAGCTGACCTGATTACTAGTACTGCCGCGTCTGCAGCTGCAAGAGTAAGATCTTGCCCAATTCTTTGAACTAGGATTCCTCGCTCTGTCTCCCACGCAGGACATTCGGCAAACGTATGTTGCGTGGAATCCTGGTTCCTACCACAATGGTGGCATTGCGCCGTTTCAGTCGCGTCCAACTCTTTGTAAGTACTCACTAAAACATCCATGCCCGGTGAGCACCTGTGTCAGTCTAAAAGTGACGTGCCCGTATTCGTCGCACGTAGACAGGCATTGAATCTTGGTAGGAGCGCATTTACGATACGTTGGCGGAAACTTTGTGGCTCTTCGAGCCGCGCCCGCCAAACCCCTAACGCTTATTTTATCTCGCGCATCTAGGGGCTCGGCGTCGCATTGAGATAGGCGGAGGTGAAGTGAGTTGATCTCTGCTAGAATATGCAATGGCAGAAAACGAGCTAGGATAGTAGTCGCCTCAAATGATATTGTCCAGTATCCCCGTGCGATTCTGATGACCATTTTTTAATGATAGTCGGGCACTTGATAGTCATTGTGGCCATACGGGCGTACCGTATAGAGCCATCGATCTCTCGGACAGATGACGGCCTCCTTCCCTGGGGCACCTTCTTACATCTATTGGTGTAAAATTGAGATTTATATCTATAATTCTTATCGTAATATTTTTATCATAAATAAAGCATAATGTAGGTAATGATTGCCGGGTCGATTGAGAAAGAATGCTTTAAGGGTTTACACTTATCCTTTAAAATCCTACTATAAAATGAAATAAATTTATGGTAATATAAAACAATTGATACTAAATTTGCTTAAGCAAGCTGTGTTATTTAAGAAGAATCTATTGCTTCTAATGTGAAGTACTGCCGGTCGAAGAAGTCTGCGGTTTGTGACTATATACTCTATAATATCACAGAAACAAAATATCCAAAGGTTGGAAACAACGGGATAAGACAAAGTTAAAATATAATTTTTAATTCGGTTTCCTTCGCTTGCGAACGCTTATATATAAATTCTATGACTGGTTCAAAAATTTAAGAATTGTCAAAGAATTCTGCGGTCAAAGGTATGTAAATAAATCATATTTGAATAAATCTGTTCTAAAATAACAGCGAAATGATCTAAAATTTTGAAACAAACAAAAAAACTTAACAAGGTACTTCCATCTATGTGTTTTTCGTAATGTTAACCAATATACAAGAGAACAATCAACTGAGCGAGAAATATTATAATGTTACAAGTGCATGCCTAATCACAGAGGTACTAGCACTTGCTTTATCTCAATTGGACCAATACCTGATATGAGTACCGAGAGATCAGGAGCAGAGGCGGTTACAAGAAACCAACCTCATTTTGACTTAGCATTGACGTTGAGTGTATAATGATCATAAGGTAAAACCAATTCTTTTAATAATTTATTACTTTATTAAATAATTACTAATAAATTAACATTTGGGCTATCGTATCAATTTAGTGTTTGTAATATAGGGCAGGTGCTGGAGCTGCGTAGACGGGAGTTTTAATAACTGCAGCAGCGGCCTTGGGCGCGCTGTTGTGCACCACCGCGTTGAAACCGTTGTGGTCGTCAGCGGTGTACTC
>DWHO01001155.1:0-16378 GCA_018247575.1 Eurytides lysithous rurik
GCAGTGACGGGCGTAGGCACGGTGCAGCCAAAGACCGGGCTGACATCCTGGCAGAGCATCTAGAAGGGCAATTTACTGCGTTTCCATCGGCCCCAGGCGCCTCTGCTTTCCACCAGCGGGTGGAAGCACGCATACAGGGGTTCCTGTCTGAGCTGGTGCCACGGCTGGGGGGAGATCTTTTCATCACCCCGGCCGAAGTGCGTTGAGCGGTGAGTCTTCTCCCGCTCCACAAGGCACCAGGTCTCGACGGGATTACCACGCTGGCGATAAGACAGCTTCCAAAAAGGGGGATAGTGTCGTTGTGCCGCCTATTTAATGGCATTCTGCGCACGGCACATTTCCCCTCCGAGTGATCATCGTCCTGTCGAAGTCAGGCAAGGATCGAAGACTACCGACGAGCTACCGTCCCATAACGCTACTGCCACACGTAGCCAAACTCTTCGAGCGGTTGCTGCTGCGGAGGATAGTTCGGTTTCCGCAGCGGCCACTCCACCACAGCTCAGCTGGTCCGTGAGCTGCACTATTTTGCGGCCCAGTTTCAGTCGTTCCTGCCGCACTCCTTGAAGTGCGGCAGCTAATCTTGTACACCACATCCCCCGCTACCGCGGTTAGGGATGGGTTGGCGTCATCGCCAACCCCCAACACCGACTGGCCATGACCAGTTGAGATTCTGTCCGAAAATGGGGACATCCCCGACCCTCGCAACAGCCGCCGGAGGTCGGCTGCAATCTATCAACGAGAGGAAGGATAACAGAGGGGAGGAAAAGAGGGTCGGGAGAAAGGGAAGGGATGGAGGCAGAGGAAGGTAAGGGATTAAAAGAGGGTGGAAAGGCAGGAAAGGAGATGAGCCGGCCGGCCACTTGTTACACCAGATGAAACACGTAAGCAAAAACACTTCAATTTTACGCTGATTTTCTGCGACGTCGTAATTATCCGATTCGAGCCGATCCATTCAGTAGCGGAAACTACTGGGTGGCTACCACCGTTAAAAGGCTGCGCTCACAAGCCAAGCGGCCTGGTACGGCCTGTGGTTGGTGGTCTGCAGCTTAATTCTGCAGCCCCTTAACTTCTCTACACCCCGGGCTCATGCGTTCTCACGTCAAAAGTGCAAGACGCGAGAATTATGGTTTCTAGGTTCCAGGGAAAGCAACCTGCTAGGCGTGCCGCCTCACCGGATACCGTCCGATAGCCTAATAGACCGACGGTTGATTGGTTACTGGTTTTTCAATGCACATCTGAGTGCTATACAGAGCTATGGCTCGCACGGCTCAGGAATAAAGTTTGATTGGGGTCATCAATGTTTAATGTGATGTCGCTCTTCTCGTACTCTGGAAGTGAGGTGCTCAAAGTGAGGACAGAAGTCCCATTTCGGATCTGGGACTAGGCCAATACTAGAGCGGTGATAAAGGCGTTATTGGAGTAACACGTTACCTCAACATCCCTAAGATAAGTGCCACATAGCCACAGTTATGTCTTATGTTCTACAGGAGTTCACACTGATCCCTGTGTATCTCCACTCCTTCCCTCTATCAATTGCTACCAAATGCAAATTTGGTCGTATAATATCGAGAAAGGTAGTGCATGAAACCAGAGCACATCTCTTATACAACCCCAGGATAGCGTCAGCAATTTTTCGGCGGTAGAGTCACGCAGCAGCTCTAGCTGCTGCTGGGTTTGCTCGAACCGGGTCAGACCCACGACTTTACAGAAAATCTGCGTAAATTGGAAGTTTTTATTCCACGTTTCGTCTGATTAGCAAAGTGGCCAGTGCCCCCCGTTCCTTCTCTTCCTCCTTAACCCTACCCTTCCTCATTCCAAAAATTACCACCTTGAAAGCTGGGGCGAGTAATCCATACGGCGCTGTAATAATTAGGCTCCGATGGTGCGAAGAAGGTAGATAGTTACTCTAGGAAACCAGAACGCCTTTCTTAAACAAACCAGGGTTCAGAGTGTTAACGGTGTTAGCGATATCGAGGGACACCGCCTAAATATGCGTTACGGATATATGTAGTTGTTGGATCAAAGAGAGGCGAGCTAGTTTTCGAACTAAGCCAGCGTTGCTTTGTATTGGGAGAGAAACAACAAAATCGTGACTAATCCTAAGATTGATGGGAAAGGGATACCGCTGCAGACATTCCTAGTAAACAGCTAATGGGTCGGGGCGTCAACAACTTGGCCCGCATTGACGACCAACCAAATCTCAATAAAGTTATGCTAGTCCGTGTCATCACCTCAACTACCTCTATCTTCCTTAATGTCTCGTTCAGACCAGATATCTACTTTATATATCTGATTACGGTGAACTTTTTGCTGACCACCTGATTCAACTTTTCATTTAGAAGAGATATTATATAGGTACTGCAAACCGCCTTCCTAAACCTTAGGTTCTTTATTCCGAGGCCTTCTAATTTCCATTGCCCTCCTGGCCTCTTTCAAAATACTGACATAAATGACCTCCTTAACTACTACGCTTACTTTAGCTTGATAACCACAATGCTCGTGCATACAAAAAGTGTTCCTTCTTTTCTCTCTCTTTTGTTTTTTTATTTTATTAAGCGTCAATTAATCGGATCAGAAGGTCTAGGTGCATCGACTTGGGAACAGGTGTCTCTTTGCTGTCGGAGCGCCCCCTCTGTCCAGCCCTACACGGTGTTTGGGTTCCTCTTGGCTTCGCCGTGGGTGACCAGGCCATGGTTACTAGAACCCCTCTGCCACGGCAAGGCAGGAGCCCCTTAGAAGGGGAGGCGGAACCCGTCGGGGGAGCATGTTGTCCATCCTGCGTTGACAGGATTCGCGGAGTTTCAACAGAACTGCATCACCGTGTAATCGTCGCGCACCAGTTACGTTTCTGCTTAGTCAGCAGGCCGTATGCCTGCGGGTTTCTTTCAACGTAGCTGTAAAAGCTGCCTGGCTAACACCATACTGCCGGGCTAACATTTAAAAACATATTTGGTTTTATAACTAATTACACAGCAGAAGTTTATAATAGGTCGGGGCAAAAGTATTTTCGTATTTTGAATATATTATTAATAATCAAACCTCTTCGGCTGTACTGAATGTAACTGGCTGGTTTTAATACCATTAAATGATTACATTCTGAAGATGCAATAAATTTAAAAAAAACTTCCCACTATTTTTAAATTGTTTTTCAAGCAAGCAAAATTAACGTAGTAGTAAGTAACGAAGAAATGGTAGCTTGATGGCAAAAAAGCTATTAACTTTCCATCCGTGAAAATAAGTATCATAATATACGTACTAATACGATATTACGTAATAATTATCATGACTTGATTTTAATAATTCACATATCTCCTTTATTAAAAGTATTAATACAAGGCATTTTAGTTTTTTTAAGTACAAGAGAGAAGTGCGTCATCTTAAATACTAATTATACAAAAATAAAATTTGGTATCAAATTATTTAAAATTCTTATTAAATAATTTATTTTAATTTCAATATCAATATAAAAAATATTATTTCTAACAAATATATTTCATAAATACCTTTCCGATAACCGTATGCAGTCCATCCAACCACGGCGTTCCAGTGGTCGTTATTATAAACTGACAACCGTTTGTATTTTTTCCTATAAAGCATATCGGTTAGTGTAATTGACCAAATAAAGATTATGGCATTATTAATTTCAAGACCTTTTGCATTTTTAGTTGTTACGTTTTTTTCAATCAACCTTACTTATATCTATAAGTAAGGTTGGGTTGTTGTTGGGTTTAATGGGTTTAAAAGGTCCATATCTATCTAGATATGGACCTTTTAAACCCACTAGTACGATGTAGAGTAATTTCGTATATTTTTCGCATCTTTGCAAATCTTTCTTTCTTTTTTTTATGCGTGTAACAAAAACCGCGAAGCGCGATATAAATCAACTGCGAATCTTTGCAATTATGGAGTCATAACTTATTACGCTGCGAAGTCTCGGCAAATTGGCGCAGTGTTGTTTAAAATTCAAAATGAGGAAACACGAAAATTGTCAAAAGAACTTTTTGACGTTCATTTTATCGCAGTTTATTAGCGAAGAAATAATTCATTTAATTATTCATTTACAATTTTTTTATTTGTATTGTCAATATTAAAGATCAGTTGATGATACAAGATTATTTACTGTATATTTTTTTCGTTAAACTTAATATAAATAGAGAAGGAATCATAAGTTCGAAATATTCATTTAACTAATTAAAATGTTAAACTTGTTTAAATCTTTTTTTTTTCTCTAAAAAATATTCTAATTCACCTCTGTTAGCCATTGATACAAATCCAGCTATTGTATGTTGCGTATCCAAATTTTCATCATCAAATGTTCCTCCGTATATGCTAATGGATCCCGAACCATCATCATTGACCACATCGCCCCCTTAAATGTAATAATATCAAGTTCATAACTAAAATTCTCGAGAAAAAAAAACGATGGAGATTTAATGAAAAACAAACCTTGAATCACGAATCTTTTAATAATTCTTGTGAAACTTGTACCCTTGTAGCTCTTTCCTTTGACACCTTTTGTAGCAAGTACTTTAAAATTTTTTACCGCTCGCGGTGCCAAATCGCCAAACAAACCTATAACTATTCTGCCTACAGCTTTATCCTCTCTTTGTACATCTAAATAAACTTGATCAGTCACTCTAAATTGTCTAGCCTGAAATCGAAAAATTGGTATAATAGTAAAAATAATTAACAAAAAGGTCAAAATCATTATCTGTACACATATTCCTGTTACTTGGTCCTTACATCGATAATCAAGATGCACTGAATTAAATATGTGAAGAGAAATAGAATGTTACAAGTCTTAAGATTTAAAACCATATTAAAAATAATTAATAAATTGTCAGAAAAACGCGAAAGATAATCACAACATAGCATGTATTACACTGGAAACATAGTGACTCAATTCTTTCCGAGGTAGGAAGCTAATTAAATAATAGGCTTTGGACACTATGAAGCCTTACAGCAGTATATTATGCCTTAAACAGTAACGTGTCTTTACCACTAAGTTATTGTCTTGAAACAATTAAAAATGCTTCATGTAAAGAAAATTTTTAAGCTTATTAGTCTACACCGCATTCTTAACGTATCGTTGCTAAAAACTAAGCATGCATGTCTTTTTTTATCGGGGGGGATAATCTTCCTCTTTTGGAATCTTTTAAAGATATCTTGCCTTCCGGGGACAAGACTGGATTATGTAGGATCTTTACCCACTAAAACCCCTCCGATGGCCATCTTTAGTGCTTTGAGAAGGGCTCCGGGATCTACTACGGAACGCACCAGTGCCTCTCTACACTATACGCCCTTGGAAGGCAACACAAGATGATTTATTGCCGCTCATGCCCGGTCCACTAACGGATGGTCAGTTTCCCATGCTAACCTCCTAGGACCAAGTGTCCCTTATCACAAAAGGAACACTGATTAAACAGTCGAAGCGATAGTCCTGGTGCCACCGCCCTGACTTACCCTTCGAGTGGGATCAGCCCTCTCTCTATTTCTCTCGGCGATTTCCTTCTGAACCATAACAATTTCGCACAAGGAGACCAGTGCCGCCCAAGTTAATTTATCTGCTAGCGCAGCCGCCACTGTGGTAGAGAGAGATACTACTCGATCCTATAAACCAATACCCGCCGCTCGGTCTCCCAAGCGGAACACTCGGCGAGCATGTGTTGCGCGGAATCCTAGTCTCCGCTACAGCACTGTAGTTACCACTACCACTACCTGCTACCACTGCAATCACTGCATCCTAATAAATACTACCACTACAATAATACTACCACTGCATCCTCGGTTTGATCCTGTACAAGTCCTCACCAAAACACCCATGCTCGATAAGTACTTTTTTTTTATGTAGTAGGCTGAAAAACGAGCAAGTGGTTCACCTGATGTTAAGTGGTTGCCGCCGCCCATGGACATTTGCAACATTACTGAACCTGCAAATGCGTTGCCAGTCATTAAGGGGGTAAATTTTAGAGAAGGAGGGAGGATGATCGAGGGGGAAAGGGAGGAGGAGGAGCGGGAACAAGAGTGAGAGAAGGAATAATGGGAGGGAGGGGATGGGCCAATCTCTTCTCGAAGGTCGTTATGTGGTAAAGGTTTGAAAATACCGCTGACGATAACCGATCTGCCGCAAGTTTGTGGTGCGGGGCAGAAAATTCTTAATGTAATAAAAAATCCAAACAGACGGAACATCTCTCATCGGCTCTTCGCAGAGCCAATGGATGAAGCCAATCGAGTTGGCATTGGCGGTTCGAGCAGCTCTACGTTGAATGCGGTCAAATAAAAAGAACTGGCATTGGGGTGCCCCAGCCCAGAGATGAGAACAGTATTTCATGTGCAGCCGCACTTGCGCCTATTAGTTTTAAAATAATAAAAAGTACCGTATAGGGTGTAACTTTAAGGTCCAATATCCAGTGCCTACGAAAAAAATCGTAACAATACGTTGGTCAGTTACTACGCGAAAGAAGTGCTAACCAACGGAACAAACAAACACACTTTCCTATTTACAATATCAGAGAAGACGACAGAGCACGGCAAACAGTAATATATATTTTAATATTGTAGAAGTAAAAGGTTGATTTGGATAAAAATCACTCTATGAATAATTTTTTTTAATAGATTCTCTTTTGCATGAGGCTATGATTAATTATTGCTTTTGATTAAATATGAACGTTTTATTTTTAAGTCCTTCACATTTACGCTATCTAATAAATTAGATTTCTTAGCGAGATATTTATTGCTGCTACATAAAACGCAGACGTCGGTATATTAAATTATTTCGTGCGTTTTGTTTACTCATTTTTTTAATAAAAGTTTAATAATTGATTTTAAACATATTTCAATTATATTTTTATAGTTATCTTAACGATATAGATAGTTTCGTAACTATAAAAATATAATATACAAAACATGAACAATATTACAAAAGTCAATATAAATCTATATTAATTTACTAGTTCAATAAGTGAATAATTACTTATATAGATATTTTAGAATTCATTAAAAATTTATTAAATACATGTCAGCTACACAGTATTTTCATGATAATAGGGCGGTAGTCAAATAAATACTTTTAATACGTTACCCGTATTTAGCCTATTAAATTAATACAGGTAACTGATTACAACGTTTGATTGATTAATCTTATTGCAATTACTAATGAGCGAATCACTATATTACTAACTTGGGTTAAAATAGACTCGGGCAGCGCCTCCATTCTTGCGCGCTTGTTTTCCATCTTGAAAACCAGGTAAAAAGAGCGAAATCATCAGTACTGCTTCTTTTATACCCCTCTTTCTTCGGTGTTGCCAACATACACTTGAAACCTAACAGTAGATATAGCAGTATTAAGGAGTTGAAATTTATATTTACGCATTAATTGAGCATAGCAACAACATTTTTAATCTTTGCCAAGAGATAAAGCAGAATATTAATACAATTCGATGATGCAAGTGTGATGTCGACAACCTCAAGTCGGTCATCAATTAGCGGGTTTATGACAACTAGCAAGGTCTTCGAGTGCATTAAAGTAATCACACGTATATCGTATGAAATATAATGGCGAGTCCGCACTTAAAGCTTGTAGCTTTTAAATAAACATTATTAGTATTATAATACTGAAAGAAAATAAGGAATGTAATGCATCTGTAATATATATAGATGTCGATTTTTCATTAATAATAATTGTTTGATTTTTAGTCCGAGTCTAACGTCCTTAATATTGACATAAATCATCGGATTGTTGGCTTCGAATGAGTGCTATTAGTCCCTTAGTTTGTTAGTCCCGTTGTTTGCGTTTATTTCAAAAAGAAACCGATCATGAAATTAACGGCTGCATGCTTAAGAATCACCTGCCTTTAATGTCAATGTATTCAACGTACGCATCTTGCTACTATTGCAACTTGGTATGATAGGAGGCCGAGTGGCGGGCACTATTTATAAATTCCACACAGGTGCCAGGGGCGGCGCAGGTGGCACATTGTCAACCGCACAGTATGACCTTTGCATAAAAATATTGTTCGCACACCGATACTTAGTGTAACGGAATAATTTAAACGTCACGTCGATCACACAATCGTTCGTTAAGACACGGCCATAGATTGTTGAACAGCCACAATAACTCAGTGGAAGTTGTCGGATCGTAACAAGAAGACCTCGGGCTCATATTTGCATTAGCCTAACGCAAATTGGCCTTGAGTTCTATCCCAGTTAGAGATAGCCAAATGTTAATAATTTACAACGGTTACATAGCTAACTGTTACTTTTGATATGTCGCTTTGCAAGTTTTCTAAACTCTCTCGTGTTCGTCTCGCCATTAAGTCATTTCGGATTTCTAAAAATTTGATTAATATTTTCGCGGTCACCAATGGCCGGCTGGCAAAGATGCTTAATTATATTTGAAATAGGAAATCCAAGTAGTCAAATTTCTGAACTTAAATCAGATTATATCGGGATAATTTATTCATTTAAACTTTATTGCAATACCTCACAACTAGGAATTACAAAGGGCAAACTTAATGCCATTGGGCATTCTTTCCCATATTCCTCATTATATATTAGATAATTATATTTAATAACAGTTATTTAAAGTCACAAAGTATTAGCTTATATTTTCTTATACATCAACATACAAACCAACAGACCTACATTACGCTTAAAGTGCTACTAAGATTTCAATCGTCATTGCTTTGTGCGGTTCCAAGGCGAGCTAGGGTTGTTGGCTTTATAAGCCGATAGACAGAGGTGATTGGCTCGTAAACTACGCACTAGCGAAATATGTATGTATTGCGATGTGTAGTCATAACTGATTAAACTATTAAGAACAATCAAGCTGCGGGTTTCAATTCTAAAAGTATTCGGCGTGTCTCGCGGCTTCTGTAGATTTTACTTGTAAAAATTCTTTTCATGTTTACTTAAGAAATGAAAAAAGAGTATCATTCTTTTGATTATTGATTGGTGCGTTTGTTACTTTCACATTCATTATGTTAGTAGGTATATAGGTCACCCCGGTACATATTAGTACTGTATTTGAATATTAATCCTTAATTTTTTTAAGGACATAATGTGAAGAGACGAGTATGTCGTCCGCCTAGTGGTAATCGAGACTCCGGCCCACAGCCATACAGATTCTACAAGGCCACACACACATACACACACTACACTACACTACATCTAGTTATTACGCTGCCAATATTGCCCCAGGCGGGCTCTTATAAACTAAACGATACTTAATTCATTAGCGTAAAGTAAATAATTCAGTACTGTAAAGTACTACTTACTTTATTAGTTAGTCTTAGGAATACCAGGCGGGCTCTGCAAAAGAGTTCTAACACTTGTAATTGAGTTTGTTAATTACATAATTCGTGATTTAATAACGAAAAATTACTTTGGTTGAGTTATCAAGAGGCAAAAACGGCCCATTGTATTCCGCTTTTTGCCTTTCGCGATTTTCGGCCATGAGGTATCTAATACCGAACGGATAGACTAAAAAACAACATTAAGAATAAATCGAATCACGTAGTGATTGGTTTTTGCGATAAGCCACATTTTCGATGCTATTATTCTTCAGTGTCTGAATAGTAATACGAGTCTGAGAGATAAACGTTTGCATTTCGTAATGTCGGTTTCTATTATGTTATAATACTATTTGTAATATTACGACCACTGTGGAATCATGAGATAAAGTACTTTATATCTCGATTTAAACAGATACTTGAAACTTAATCAGTATGAGATTTTGCCGGAGTTTTGTACATATTTGTAACACCATTAAGTAAAAACAATATATGTTTTATTATTTCTAATAACTCTCCTTAAAAATAGGATGTCTTCTAAAGAAATAATACATGATAAATTTTATACAACGTGAATATTTTACTGAGCACACGAATGATGACCGAATCGCAAAATCTACAACTGGTACGAAATACTTGCTCGCATTCCGTGTTACTCTTTTAAATTCTTCACCGCCAAAACTCGTTCTACATTTGAATAATAATAAAAGCGTTCGATTTAAGCACGAGGCCGTCAAATAGCGCGAATCGCGAGCCGTCGGAGAAAACAAGCCTATTTATCAGATGCCTGCGATGTGCCCGAGATAGCGCCGCTCGAAGTGGACCAAGGGCAGTGGAGTGCGATAGCACAAGGCTGCATCGCGGTCGCTAATGCGCTGCCGGTGCCGATTTTGCACGAGTATTATCAGTCTATGTGATTGAAGTTTTGCGAATTTTTTTAAAAAAAAATGGAGAATTAGGTTACAGTACAGCGTGCTTGGGTTTAGCAGCTCATACTTGTATGCGTGCGTATTATACAACTGACAAATGTCACCAGCAAAATCCTAAAAGGTACAAGGACAATAAAATTTGTTTTCGTAAATAAATGATACCATTTTAACCACGTTTCTGACGTGTCATATATCTTGAAACTCTTTAAAAAAAGTTATGTTACTATTTGCCATTCCATTTTAGGTTTTGTAGAGAGTATTTATTTATTGCGATTAAAGAGGTAACCGCTACCGTATGCTAAATTCGAGAAATGTTAAGTCCGATAAGAATAATTTTAAAAAATGTTAAAAGTTAGAGATTTGCTCGTTTATAGAGAGACATTCTCTAGATACAAGCGATTTTTTTAAGTTAACCCGTTTAGTGGGTGGCACAAAATGTAGTACATGTTAATGTTAAAACAAGCACGTAATCGAGCGAGTTAAGCATTAAATCACTCTACTGGACAGCACGGAGCTTAAATTGACCGTTAAGGACGACGCTTTGTATAATAAAACGCCGGGATTAAACTGTTTGCATTTCATGTTCCACCGATGTGGAGTTATTAAGCTCGTTTACGCACCGTCCATGTCAATTTACAGACGTCCGTCTGTCTGTAAATTTAATAAACCATTTATTAATACTCGTTATAACAATCGCTTAAGATTAGCTTTTAAAGAAATATTAAAGTTATCGCAGCGGAGTCTGCCCTGGTAATACGTTGGCCAATTTATCATATCGTGTAACAAACTAGAATTGAATCAATCCAAACAACCGAAAACAGGAAGGCCGTGCGATAACAGCAAATGCATTGTTTTCTATAGAGGTCGACGGCGATAAGCATACCGTGACCTCGTGCATACGGAAGAAATCGTTTCGGTATTATTTTACTGAATTGCGAAGCGGTGCACTGATATAGGCGTACAGTGGAGGGAGACGCCAACGCTTATTTGTCAGCTAAACCGCTTCGTACATATGCCGCCGACAAAGGAACTTCAAGGTTGACCTCGTAGATAAAGCGTGATAATTTGGGGCATGCACGGTCTACATGCGCGCCTAAGAATAAGGATATTCTTGTAAATTGAGCCGCGAGATACTTTGTCCGTATACCTCAATGCCCGATGACGTCACTGTGGAATGTTGTCTTAAATAAGCCTGAGTCGGTATTCAGTGATTTTACAAGGGTTTTGCGTAGCAACTTACGCGCGAACCGTAAATAGCGGCGCGTTGAAGTGGCTTGATGGAATAATGCGCCCTGCACAGCCTTGCTCCGGTTCTCTGACCCAGTTGCTGAGACCACGGCAGGATGCTGTTTTGAACAGTGCGACAATTGGGGAATGCGGCTCACATCAATGGCTCGCCCAAATTACTGTTTGGTAGATACTCTATTTTGATACGAACGATGTGTCATTTGGTCAGTTCTGCTTAAACAATCGTCATTGCCACCCATTACAGGAAGCAGCACAGCCTCACAAAACAGTTCCCATTATTACGGTTTGTCAACGACCTTACTGCTATTGTGGATATTCATGACGATGGTAGTCGCTTTGCATCACGAGAACCGCCTGTCTTATTATCATCTATTTTCGTAAAAACGTATACGAGAGATGTTTTTAAGATCACGGTCAGTACTGATAATGAAGAATGATGAATTTTTGTAAGTTGTGTATGTTCACAGTCAATTAGCAATGTATAAACAACCAGTGTAAGGCGTAGAGACGCATTACACTCATTATATCTTCGATAGAACATCTCACATCATCTCTACATCGCAAGACCGAGTGGGGTCTGTGAGGAGGGATGTTGTTAAAGGCAGGCGTGTTATAAAATTTGCTCGTCTCATCAATTGAAAATAAAATGATTTTCATTGATTAGCGCATCTAAGACGCTTACGTTCACGTTTCGTAACCTGCCGCCATTATAAATAGAGGAGGGCGTGACGCGCCGAGTGCACGGCCGATGCGCTGTGGACGACGCGCCGCTGACTCAGCGGCCCGCGGCCGGGTCAAGGCTGCGCGGGCGACGGAAACCGATCCGATGACCCGGTTGCGCGCGATATCTGCCCCCAATTCGGACCTGTTGACTGTTTCTAGAAGCTACCACGAAGGCCGCACGTTGCGTCCGATAGCAGTGAGACCACGTGCAAGTTTCGACGACAGAACAGCGATGCTAAACATGCTTTCCCTTGTTCTGTCTCAAATTGCTCTCCTCGATTTAAGATTCCGAAGAGATGAGCGAAACAGGCTTTAAGTTTTAAAAAATAATGTAATACGTGTTATTACTACTTTAATCGTGTCTTAAACTAGAAAAAAGGAACAAAGACACGATTTAGAACAGAGCTAATATACGGTTTCGTAGAAACATATGACCTTAATATTGTTATTTGCAAATCAAAAATAAATGTTCGAAGCAATTAACACCAATTCGTGTATCTATCAGAGGAGAAAAAGGTTATTCACGTATTTTATTTGATACTTGTCTTCCGGATTTATACGCTTGTATACAATTCTAATTGTGCTCTTTGATATATTTTATAATAACCTATTCAAATATTTTTAATTGAAACTAAGATGTTACCTGTGGATTAGCTCGCATAGATTTTTTTGTTTTAGTTTTTTTATTTTTTATTTTGGATAATTTCGGTTTATTATAACTTTTTATTGCTTATTACGTTATTCGTGCCAAAAACTTTAAACGTATATGCAGCAAATACATAAGAGCATAAACGTATATAGTAGTATATACGTTAATGCCCTTATGTATTTGCTGCGTGAAAGGTGACACCTCAAAAGACACACTTTAATCTTATAGTTTTTCGTGACTGATAAATTTTTATGACTTATTATTGATGATTTCGTAACTACACTTAATTTTCTTCTCATTTTCCAAAAACCATGAAAATAAAACTTACTGATCAAAAAGCTGAGGTAAGATAGAATGTTTTCTTGTATTAACGGGGACACTTTATTACTACTACATTGTTAAAAAGAAAGTAATTTACGGATTTTATTGCGTTTTATTTCATGTTGAATGCCCGACGTTGCGCTTTACAGAGTCGGGTAGTACGGGACAGACGTTAATTAAGATAATTCAATTTAATAAATGTCGGATATTTAAAATCAATATCTGCAAATAAGTTTCATTTTAGCGAGGTAAGATAAACTCATCTTACCTCCCGAGAGAGGCAGGAATGATAGAACAATTGATCGTGCAAGCCAGTCGACGGAAGGTCATGAAAGTGCTAAGGATGTTGATAATCAAGCGGCTAATCGTAAACTGCGCACGACCTCCCGTGACCCATATCCAACGACCTCTGCTCCCCCAGCCAGGTGCTTCGTGCCAATTGTATCGTTCATTTATATCTCCATCTCCGTTTTCCCAGTTATGCTCTAATTCACCTTTACCATTAAGTCACCAACTAACCGTATAGTGCGTCATTCTGTTCTATTCGAAGCATTCGTAATAAGAAAATGTGGTGACATATTTTAAACACATACCGTCATACCGGCTTATCACTGCCTGAATCATAATAGGATTTTGTTGAAATTTGCCCTCCAAGGAAATTAATCAAAAATCAGCCGATACGCCGATTTAATCACCAGGTCAACCAGGTTGGGTTATTAACGGTGGTAGAGCCACGCAGCTACTCCCCGCTGCCTCGAACCGGATCGATACCACGACCTCACAGTAAATCGACGTAAAGTGGAAGTGTTTTTGCTTCCACGTTTCGTCCGGTGAGTGAGGTGGCCGGTTGCCTTTCTTCCTCCCTCCCCTTATTTCTTCGCTCCCCTCTCTACTTTTCCCTTTATCCCTTTCCCCATCTTCAGATCGCTCTCTCCTCTCTTCTTTTTTTCTGCAATGCTGCAAATGTTTATGGGCAGCGATAATCACTAACCATCAGATGAGCCGCTTGCTCATTTGTCAGCCTAAAACATGAAAAAAAAAATATGCAAAATCACTATATATAAAATATATGCAATAATAGCGCAGTATGAAAAAAATATAAATGAAATCTAATTATGGTGCATTTCTCACGCGAATTTCAATTCAAGGTTTGCATTGAAAAGACAGTTCAGCAAGAATTGCATTACTGAACGGGCTGTACGAACGTAATATGATTCAAAAGTTACGGGTTTTACCAGCGGCGGGTTGAAGGACCGCGAATGACGCTGACACTTGCAATTTGATGGGACCGCAAGCCTAAGAAACTCGTGCCAACAGTGGATTTTCGTCGACCCATTCAAGGAATGTAGGTGCAAGGAAATTGGCAATAATCCTACTCACGCAGACTTCAGAGTCATTAACCCTTAAATTCTATATTATGAATTATATTATAAACTGACGGCTTGGCGAAACTTCTTCAGAAAACGATTTATTAATACACAGCAACGTATCCATTACGGCCTTTTGACTTCGATTCCCTTCGACCGCGCTAAAATACACCTGGCCGTTGGCAAATGCCAGCACATTAGGTTACGTAACTAGCCGAGACACTCGACAAACGTTATTATCTCAAGGGCGAGCCGAACGGCGCAGGACGACGGACAACTAGACCGTTCATGGCTCGTGAGTTGAGCCGATGTCGTCGCGAGCACACGCTAACTTGCATTCCACAGATAAAATTTAATGCGCCGCGCCGTATTTTACTACTCGGTATTTAAAAATGCGTTATTAACATTAAAACAACACCGAGGGAGGTGTATTACATATAACAGCCGCTTTCTTTCAAAGCATTCTTTTGGTGATTCACGTATAAGTGAAATATTATCAGGCGCGTTGGAACTTATACTTGGAAAACATTAAAAAATAAACAACGGAGCACACGAATTGTAGTATTTATTCTTCTCAACATGCTCATCAGAATATGACTGATTGAAGGCACTGTCCGGATGATGGATTATAAAAACAAAACTGTTTTAGCTTTGTTTTTACTATCCAATTTTGTTAGAGGTCATGGTCACGAAAAAGTTTGTGAAACTGATCTCGTAGATGGTTTATGTAGGCAATTTTAGCAGGTAAACTGTCGCGTGTGTTGAGGAGATGTTAACGTATTTTTTACGAAAAAAAATTGACCATGCCCATAAAAACAAGAAACAATATTTTGTCATATTTGCGTACAATCCTTGATGTAAACTAGTATAGCAACTCGAGCAATGAAACGAGTTTCGGACAAGAGCACTCCACCATTTTAGTGTGGAAGCAATAACAAATGCATAAATCTAGTGATTTACAATCACGGAAACATAATAAAGCGTATTTTACAACGGGCCGCGACAGTTCAAGTCGTACGGGGCATGAAGACGCTCTGATTGATAGATGTCCAGAGCACTTCCGGCAAACTGTAGGAGCGTTCTATTTTCTCAACTGAAACGTTGAACGATACCGAATGCTCTATTTTTATACACCGTGGCTACAAACGGACGGCACGACTTACAAACTACGGAATCGTCAATGGACGTGCTAATATCGTTGATGTCCATTTTTTTACGTAAGAAGTTGGAAAACGAGCGTGTTAGATTAGCAAGGATGTTCGATACATACATACAGATACAGATATCCTTGCACTTGTAATGCTAACTTACCTACCATGTAAAGGCGCGGTTTGACGTATAGACCCACCATCCCTTGTTTATTTTTAATGTTTAAACTCAAGAACAATGCGTTCGTATTTTGAACAAAATCTTAAATGTGCTATGCATTCGTATGGGTCAATAACACCATAAGATTTTGCTGCTCTTGGCAATGGCTCAACTGTAATGAATTAAAATGCAAGATTATAAACATTTCGCGATTATACTACGCAGTTTACAGCTATTTTACTACATCAAACCTACAAATTCTATTGATAACTTTAAAGTTTCTCATAAATATTGCTAGATGTTTCATTCATTCAGTGAATTGTTAAATGGGATAAGCTATTAATTATTTTTTTTTGCTTTAAAATATGTATATTAACAATATTCGAAATTTTTACTTAACTTTGACTATAAAAAAATAGTTTATCATTCATTTATTCGATTTTACAAATCTGATCTACCAATAGGTGAACTTGCAAACAAAATCTCTAAATGTTCTCCATTTTTTTTTTTTAATTATCATGTTGTCCGCATACCAAGTTGACA
>DWHO01001156.1:0-16376 GCA_018247575.1 Eurytides lysithous rurik
AATGCGGAAGCAAAAACACTTCCACTTCACGCCGATTTTCTGTGAGGTCGTGGTACTATTCCGGTTCGAGCCGGCCCATTCAGCAGCGGGAACAGCTGCGTGGCTCTACCACCGTAAAAAATTTAGGTATAAATATGTAAAAGCGTTGCATCTCATTTGCTGTGTCGGTTCAGAGACGAATTTTTGGTGCAAATAGTTGCTAACCAATATAATAAAATTTTAAGAAGGCAATTTGAATCCTTTTTATTTTAAAATGTTTTACGCACATTACGCCACCGTATGCTGCGCCGATGTTGCAGACTGCCAAATGCGATGTAGAACAAACCGTATAAGCATAGTTTTTTTTCTATCCATCTGAATATTTAAGTGTCGCGTAAGTGTCTCTTTTGCCTAACAGTATGCCGTGGTTGGCGAAATATTACTCTACAAAAACGTAACGCTTACACCCAGCGGCAAGATTAAGTGACGTACTACCACAACCGTCCTGCGTCAGGTAACATTTCGGAACATTCTGCTACCTATACGAAATACGTACATCGTTTATGTGTCTATATTAATATTTAACTTGTATACCTTTTATTTAACTTTTGTACATTTCTTTAATTGTTGTAATCATGTCTGGACTTTTATTATGCTATTAGACTGTCTTATACATAAATAAATTCAGCTATAATTATCCGATATCTTATTTTACTTATTTAATAGACGTTTTGGAGGACATCAAACAACTGCAATAAGGGTAGTACGTACCCATGTTAATTTAAAATATTTTTTTTTGATATTTCTTGACAATCCTGCTATACTCGAATATATGTGTATATGTTCGAGTATAGTATATGTGACTTACGTTCAATCTTGTCTCGAAACACTACCAAATTTTAACCTGATTTAAAAAGTCAAAGTAAAGCTTTTTAAACGCATTTAATTACGATGAATAGTTGCATATTTCGTGACTACTGCACATAACCCGAAGATGGCCAAGACAAAAGCTCTAATTTCGCATAGTTATCGATAGTTCCCCGTCAGCACGATTCGAAGCTTTGTTCCGAGGACACACAAGGGTCCGACAAATTGCATCCCGCGACTGCAGCGCTGCCCCAACACAATACACAGCCGCATCAATGGTTATTTTATGCGCAAATGGCCGCCGTAACAAAGTAGTTGGATCGTCGGACGATGCGCTGTGAGAAAAAATTGTTTCACTTTGGCGCATTGTGCCGGGAAGCTGCGATAGTTGATTTCCATTCGCTGCCATTACAAATGCTCTGTTTTTTCAGCATTTTCTCATTTCTCTATAGGCAGTATTACGTGTTAATGTTTGATAACGCGTTCGTACGTCAACGTTATTAATATTCCTCGGGAGTTAATGTTGATATGTCCACATTATTCTTACGTTGCAATCCGCAGAAGTGTCGTGCGACGTACGAGAGAAATGGTCCACAAATTGCGTACGGCTGACTACGTCGCCCGCGCGATATCACTGCGGAACAGTCCTACATACGCATAATGTATAATACATAGGCACATTATCATACATTCCTATACGTCTACCCACGTCAAGCCTACCTACATAAAATGCGAGCGCACAAACTCTGTTTTTAATGAAGATGTCGCATCATATATCTTATTTAATTGCGATTAGGGACTACGTCAAAACAATAAAACTGTCTTTATACTTAAGCGAAATAACCTACTATTGGCATTAAGCTTCTTGAGTGGAGTTTGAAATAAATGTCGCAAGTATTGTGAAATGTTTTTTATTAACATGCATTTAATGGGTCTCTTGACTTGAAAACATAGAAACGCACTAAGTTTAATTTAAAGTTCTATATTAGTTATTGTTTAATTACTTTTCCTCACATCAAAACTAACTTTAATCAAAACTTTGTGAATAGTAAATGCAAAAATTGATATAACCACACAAAAATTGATAACACTTCACATTTAAAAATTGCAAGAAAATTTCAAACATATAATCAACATAAATACTTTATAATAATCAACTTGGTATTTGAAATAACGTGTCTGTTTGCCAGAAAAATCTCTTCTTTTCACAGTCCTCAGCACAAATTATCATAAATTTTAACGTGAGTATGGACAAGCGGTGGTTGGAGATAAGATATTTCATCACGCCATCTCCTTCCATAGCATCGCAGGAGCGGTTGCAAACCTGTCTATCAATTGCGGCTATTATTCCAATTAGCCCTGGAGGCTTTACTTCAGTGATTGACACAAAACGGCATGTTAAAGAAATAAAATTATACTAACTCCTTATCTATTAAACGAAAATGGAAAACCACTTTTACAAATACCATCAAATCGGTGGCGTTTTAGCAGATGGAATTTATGTAGTGTTGTGAAATGTATTTGGTTATTATTAGAACCAAGAAGATAATAACATAAGTATTTGATATTGTAAGATTAGCAAAAAAAAAAAGTTAGATAAATCAATATTAAATTAACTAAGGACCAAAATTTCCGTATCCCAATTGCGTGGAAGATTTCGACGTAAAAAAATGAGTATTCTCGTGTTAAAGTCCAATGGAGAAAGACAGAATAACTAATTCAAGCCACATATTATTTAAGTGTAGGTTTTTGACAATTTGAAATGAGTGTTTGACTCATTTCAAAAACTTAGTATTGTCGACCCTATTATAGCTTAAAAAATTTATATTCAAGCCGCGGAGAACTATACAGTATCAAATAAAATTTTACTGGCGAACACTAGAAGCTAACTAGATGAGGTTAAGCACCATTCAAATGATTGTTTATATTAATATTTTATGCCACCATAAACGAGCTACAGACATTTGAATGCACAATAATAGTATTCAGAGTTATAAACTCACAAAATTTATTTTGAAAAACCATAGCTTATCAATGTAACTATTTTAACTAAATCATGACACCACTATGGTATATAGTTAAAAAAATTATTATCCAATAACTAAATATTTTTATAAAGTATATTTGTGCGACAAAAGTTCACAACGCATTATCTTTATTAACTATTATTTTCGGAGAAATTAATATTAAAATTATGCGCAGATGTTGTTACAAGCTCCCTTAAGCATTTAAATTTGTCAAAAAACATGACAGAAGTTTGGATGGCCATAGTACTCTATATATGTACTCTTCTAGTGCTACTTCTATTCTGCCGTAGTGCAATAATGAGCAAGCACTACTGATTAAGGCAATACAGTTCTCAAATACTATTTTTTGGCTAATAGGTGGCGCTGTGCTGATTGCCTATATATATTATAAATAGCGGTATCGAGATATTTCAATGACCACATAAAAGCTTGGAATGTCTTAACACGTTCCGTTCGCTTCTGTGTAGCTGTTAAGAGGTCGTAACTGTTTAGTTAACTCAACTCACTGTCCTAACTTATTAAAGTTAACTTCAAACTGAAAGCTGAAACTATATTAGCTCGGACCGAGCGGGTAGCGCATTATGGAGATCACCGAGGGGTCCGGGATGTGTGCCAAACAACTATCATTTTATATCTTTGGGCAACGAACGCAGCGCAATGTCAATGCCGACTTATGTTGACAGATGTAGCAAAAATTTATACGGCCTGTAAATCTTCGTCAGCACCCAAACCTGACTAATAAACCTGAAAATGCTTAGTTTTCAGGAGTTGAAACCAGCTCAGTTCCATGTGGCTATGATCAACCGCGTAACTTGCTATCAGCAGTAAACTTTCGTCACTTGGTTTCCTAAAAAATATTTTTTCCTTCACGGATTGATAGGAAGAATTTATATACATGTATTTCCCTTAAAGCCTTGTGTGCACTACCAACGTTGTAAATCCAGAAACATTTGTAATTCCTTCTATTGCATAAAAGAAACGAAAATTTGTTTTGCCTACATACGTATAGTTTTAAGACAGAACCTAGGCTGCTTTTTGTTAAGTCAGAATGAAACAGACAGAAATTGCAATTTAAAGGACCAAATATTTAAAAAACACAATTGAAATATTAAAAAGTTGACTAACTTAACAGTTCGTCGACTTTGGAAGTCATTGTCCTCTCAACGACTATTGTAAAGCGGACAAGAACAATTTACGACATTATAACGCCAGCGCAAAACTACGCCTATGAATGCGAGCGACAGAATCACGAATGCTTTTTAAAATACACACCTTGTCCCGAACCGTGCCCGCGCTCGAGCAATTTCTCAAGCATTCAGTGTTGGCGTTCCCCCGGAATAAACGATTTGCCGGAGACAAATAAACATTTCTGACGTTGTTATTATCACTCCCCACTCGCTCTTTTGCTATCCATTCTAAGACTGTATTGCGCTTTACTCTATCAATGTTTTGATATCAACCCTTTTAACATTTACCACGTTTCTATTGAGCGTGTAATAAAATCAAATAAGTTGATGTTCGGTGTGTTTTTTATTTTAATTGATTCGATACTCTTACATTAGGACAATAATATGTTGTGTTGTAAGGACGTTTTACAAGCACAGATATCCCAAAACAAATCAGATTCGAAACAATTATATGTAGGTCATATAAATATTTATCTCAAATGGGAATGTAACCCACGATTCGTGACGTTAGAAACAATGACTTAGCAAATGTGCCAAATAAATCATCAAATTATGTTCACATTTTATATGAATACCTATTTTCGTACGAAATCCAAAATTTTAATATATATATATTTTTAACGTATCGAAAGATAGATAAACAACAACTTAACTTAAACCATAGAATCCTAATTAGAATGAAACGCAATGAATATAACGTTACCTTTTGCTATGTAACCTGAAGCTAGCGCGGCACGTTGCATGCGAGTAATGTAGGCATCGATTATTCGATTAGGTCTAAACCGAACCAATTAGTGGCGTTTCGAGCTAATCAACCATTTTACCCGTCTCCACTAAAGCGACTAATACATAGCGAGAAATTTTAAAGAATGAGAGAGGCGACCGAAAATGCGACAACAAAAGCGAGCGGCGGGTTTGAAACGCTCTTCTATTATTTACAAAAAAAAGGGGAATTGCAAAAGAGCGCCAGTGAAAAGGCGCTTGTGCGGTGACCGCGTCCGTTTCGAGCGAAATGTCAAAGTGAAGGGAAAAAGCAAAGGCGGGCGGAATTATGTTGACACAGTGACCGCGAGTCGCCCGTGGCGCGGCGCGAAGGATCGCCGCGCGTTAGGCCGGGTGGTCCGCTCGGCCCACTCGAGAACAATCCTAGTGGAGCCGTCATCCGGCGGAATAAGCGGCTCATTATTCACTAAAAGCCCACGGCGTGCCCGCCCGGGTAATTGGAGGCTTTGTTCCTTTACGCCCGGCTCTGACGCTCTCTTGAACTGCATGGCCGTCGCCGCACAATCGCCGATATAAGCACGGCTTTATATTAATCTGACGGCTGACGTATGAATTGTTTAGCGCGCCGGATGAGCGTCGCATTAGTTTTTGCACTATCCTATCGCTGCTCCTCGGCATTTCCGCAACAACTGCCTTTGATGACGCTAATATACTTAGCGCTGAAATGATACAGCCGACGGAGGACGGATTATCTACCGTAACTAAATTGTGCATTAATGTTTCTGTCTATTTATGATGTTGATAAGCCTCTTAATGATTTCTTTTGCTATCTTCTGTCAATTTTATTTAAATTTAAACGTATACTTGTTCTAATGTTTGATTTAATTTTGTTTCAATATATTAACTATATGTATTAATATGAAATATTTATCCAAAGACGACATAGTTCAGTTACACCTTCAAGCTTTGACAACAAGAGAATATAATCAATTATCACGCCCATGAATTAACCTACAACTATAGCTTACTGAAAATGGTTCTTTGATCTTATATCAAACGCTAAAATCATTTGAGAGTGTATATCGATGTGGGCTTTGAGACATTACTTACATCTTATAATATTATGTAGTAAGAATATCTTAGACACCAAAAGTAAATTTAACACTATATCGTTATAATTCGTAGGCTTAACGAATTTAATAAATTCCCAAGCTAAGTTAATAAACACGACATTTAATCCATGCAAACACGTATGTCGAAAGCAAAAATAGCGCACCAAACACCGCTGAATGCGGTTTATCCGTCATCTGTAAGCTCGAGCTGTAAAACATTTATAATGGTACTTGCTTTCTAATCTAAAGTTGCATGTTTCTTCTTCGTCTCGCGCTCATTCCTCACCCGTTCCTTACAGTTATTGCAGTGTTCAGTTATGGTCTAATTAATTGTTACGCGGGGAGACATCGTCAGTTTAATTACAAGTTACGAACCGAGGTAGACGCCGTACAGTTGCGCCGAGTTTCGCGATACACAAGAGAGACGCTCGCGTATGTAACTATTGCACTGGCTTCGGAATGTGTGAATTTATTCGTCCGCGTTTCATTGGGTGTACAACTTGGAAGGGAACGCTTTGTACTTATGTTTTTAAATATATGAGGCGAAAAACATAGTCAACTTATCTGACGTGAACGTGTTTGATAATAGAATTGTATTGCTTGTTTTCATTTCTGTAAAATGTAATACAATTGTATTCATAACGTTAAGAATTAAAGTAAGTCATCTTGTTTGACATCTCACACATTGCCATCTGATCCCAAACAAGGAAAGAGCCTGCACTATGGTAATCAGTTAGCTGATATACATATTTTTATATTTTTAAATAAACTTATATAGATGATTAACATCCAGACACAGAACAAATACCTATGCTCATCGCACAAATATTTTTCCTGGATGGGAATCGAACCTACGACCTTTGGTTTTGCAGTCAGAAGCACTAACCACTACACCACCATCGTGAAATTCTGCAACGTCCACATATATGTATCTGCGCCACGATACACTTGATTTACCTAGACGACAATCCTGCATCACATATATTTCCAGCCCGACAAAGTCGATCGTTCAGAATCTTACAATATCGAGGTAGAGCGCCAACAGTTCATGTTCACGATCGTTCTCTTTTTACCCTAAATGAATCATGAGACACCCAATAAAATCAAAGATTGTACAACTTTGTCAAATTCAGATACGATACGAAAAGATGTTTCTTCGTACTACACACGTGATGTTTCGATTAAAGTTAAAATTTAAGAGGTAATCTTTTAAAAGTGGCTCGAAAGCTGTTCGTCGCGATCGGCGCGGCGCCCCGTCAACGCAAGGGCGCTCGTTATAGCGAGCCCCGCGGCGCCTGGGACGCACTTACAAATTTAATAATAAACCAAAATTATCGAATATTACGCGACTCTAGACCTTAAGAGCCAATCGATAAGCGTTCCGTCCTCGCGCATGCTTGCACGCTTAAACTTGTCGCGCTTTACAACCAGCCTTCCTCATTACGTCTGTCGGCGTTATTGCCATCTCTTCGCAACATCAGTAAACGCCGCCCAGAGAAATATTTACGTACCTCTCACACATCCAATAGCGAAGGTAAGGAAAAAATGAGGCGATTATGGTTAATCTCGTATTTTATTGCCATCTCTACCAGCTCTTTACCTTTAAATACTTATCACTTCTTAACTCTACATTCCTCTTAGCACTACATTAAGCTGTGAAAATGAGTAATATAGTTCTATTCTGTATCTTTTTTAATAACAATATCTACAAAATATAAGGGTACACATAATACATTTTCAAGCGGTATCTTCGTGAAGCGTAGGTCGCAGCTGCAGTTACGTAAGTGGACGTATCTTTACCGATACGGCTAACGTCAAAACTACCCTAACATGCCTCGCATAGAATCCACTCCTTGTTATGATGCGGTGACATAGAGCGGACGTGCGTTGAATCTTATTTGCCAAAGCTCTATACACAAGGTGCCCCGCCCCAGCGTTCGAGAAGAAGTCATTTCGCACCTACACTGTTATAAATTTTTTGAGTGGGAAACCAATAAACAGCATCAGAAGTCATTAAAGTAAATTTATCGCCCATTGACAGTCATTTGTAAAGTTAAGTTATGCAACAAGTAGAGTCGTAAAACTGTTTTTTAACGTCCATATTTCCGAAGATGCAGACGGTGCGAAAGAAAGAAAAAAATACAATATCGAATATAAGTTGAACCACTTCCATTATCTAACTGCGACAAACGTCTAACAGACACAAAGCGCTGATACATAGAATTTAATTCTATTACACCAAGACTCCGCCAGTTGTTCGGAATAAAAGCGTCCTAATTCCATTAAAATAATGCTCACTAACTCTACTATTTTTGAAATTTTACGTAGCATGTAGCACACGATGGTACTAAAGTTTTTATTTTTTGCCAGGCATTTTTTTTTATTGCATTACAATAGCAGAGAACAAAATCATATAAACTTTTTATTTAGTCTTGTTTATATATAATATTTTTGTTATAGTTTTATTATATTTTAGTTGGTGTATATGGTGAATTCGCTGTTAATTTCAACGTTACGGGTCGTGGGTTCTATTTCGACCGGTAAAATGTTGTTACGCTACAAGATTTCCAGTTTTCAAAAAACTAAATATAAATAAAAATAACATTGAATTATTGTACTACTATAATTATTATAAAGACTATATCTTGTCCTATCATTAATTATGTTATATTTATTTATTCATATTAATTACGATTTTAAGAGTTATAAGTTATAGGCCATAGAGTGTAGAGCAAACGTAAAACATCGCAACCTTAATCATTTAAAAACTATAGTTTAATCTTTATGTTAATCACGTTATAAATTTTTAACCAAAGCATCGATACGTGCGGCCGAACTAAGGGAAAGGCTTTACAAAAAATAACTTAGCATTTAAGAATACGATGTCACGCTCTCAATAATTTTAACATTATCTCCCTCGGATGCCGTCGAAGGATCGTCTTAAGAAACAATAGCGATCCAAGGCCTGCCTTAAGGACTTTAAGATGAGAAAAAAAACAAATATCTTAAGCAGAACACGGTCACGAAGTCACGTAATCCAAACAGATAGATCTTACTGTCACTGACGTTGTCGTTTGACTGGGTGCGCCAGGACTACCCGGAGGACGGGTGAAATAAAAACAAAATGTCACTCAGGAAATGCCACCTGTGAATCATCACTTTTAGTGACTCGTGTTATTATAATAAGGGGTTGTGCTTTGTAACCAACGATTTATAAACGAATATTGATTGAATAGCGCGTTTTATCAGATACTTTGTAGATAAATGACCTATACTATAATAGTTTAAGTGTGATTTCAAATAATTCGAATAACTCTTTCCCGCGGTTTCGCTTGCGCGGATTTTTTTTTTATTATTTTCAAATTATTATTTGTGATTCTCTGAGTAATAACATTCCTAAAGTGGACTCCAAGACTGTGTCTCGACCAGACATACCAGTATTTCATTTAAAATTGTGGATAATGAGACACAAAAAACTTTTGAACATTTGCATTTCAAAATAATTTTACATTTCAGACGCATTAATTATACGTTTAGTCAATTATGTAAAGAAATAAACAAGATAATATAGATAAGAAAAGTTCAACCCCAATTCCGAAAGAAACCACGTAATCTCGTTACATTTTTTACTCCTAACACAATACCCTTTTAAAAATATTGAATACTATCAATCGATACATAGCTAATATAATTTAACATAAATTAGTTCATTCGTTCTATTTCACAGTTACTTGTTTCACATTCGAAAGTCGCAACATACCCAATAGCGATATATTTCTTCTAAATTGATACAACAACCTCAGTCATAAATGAACATTAAGACATATATCACGTCGCAGACACTTCTATATATTTTTCATAACGGACTCTCGTGCATTACCATAACGTGGCATCACCACGCAAAATTGGTGCCCGTCCACGAAAGTTTGTGGGTGACTCCATAAAGAACAATTTCGTGGGCGGCGCTAGGTTGATGTAGAGCTGAACGATTGTTGCACAACAACAGTGGGAGAAACAATGTCGCCACGAAAGTATTATATTCGTGTAAAGCATTCTAATGTTGTGAACGCCAAATATACCTTACTTATCAAGTCACGTTACCTTAAAGAGCAATGTTGTAACATGAATGGAAATATCATCTACAATGTACTTGTGTGTTGAAAGAATGTCGTCCAACATGCCCATTTTATAAAGTCCAAAAAAATACAAAATAGTGCAGATCTTTGAATCTCTAATGTATGCTCATCTTATTTATGTTTTCATTGCACAACCATTTCGTTACAACTTTATCTACCAAGATCCCTCCAGTCCAAATAGAAAGGTTTTTCTTCTTGAATATTGTATTTTATCTTTGGCACAATACTGTATCCTCCATATTTGACGCACGTATATTTTTAAAATACCTGCTTCCGAACGGATCAACTTCTCCAAGTTAATTTATTTAATAAATATCGACTAAATTGCACAAATAAATCTAGACCACTGACCTTTTAAGCTCTTATTAACTTTAATAAAATCATAAAACTTTAGTAGCCATATATTATAAAAAACAACCAATACCTCAAGAATTTTAAATTGTTCATTCAAGTATCGGCAAAAAACGATATTTATCATATTCTTTTCTCATAGCTTTTACAAAACAAAATAAATGGGTACTGTACATACATATTCTCATTTATAGAAGTCGGGGGCAACGAAGTCAGGGGAAATTTTAGGACCACGATTTGTACTAAGTTCGTTATAATGTTTACAATTTTCCCGGAACAATCCTACGATGGAAATTACATACAAGAGTCACCTCACAGTCTAACCACTAAAAATGTTATCTACAAAGATGTTTTCATAGCCTTAAGGGCTTTTCCTTTAAGTAAGACTACGTTGTTTTCATATAAACCCATTATAATTATATTCCAGCAATTTCTGGCACGATAATCACTAAGCGTGACACGGATTCATATTAGCCGATCTCAAAGCAAAGCGGCCGCGCTTCGCATCGAATATGTTAAGTTTGGAACGAAATTCCCCCTAAACTAACTTCGTCTCTCGTGCGTAATCCAAAGTAAAACCTCAGCGCTGTAATATACGGCACGTGAGCGATCGAGGAACACCGTCAACAGTTAATATTCCCTTTAAACTTGACACGACACATTAAATATCGCATGCCCAATGAGTTGCCTTGCTGTGAAATGGAATAAAAAAGAAGTAAGAGCGAGCGTGTATGGGGCTTTTCAATAAAACCGGTGGCGTGAAACTCGGCTATTGGTTTTCTTTGCGCAACGCTTTGGTCGTTATCCGTGCAACGCTACAGTTCCAAACACAAATCCACGGTTTGAAAAAATATCGGATGAACGGCAAAGCGCTTAGAGTCATTTAAACTACATTCCGATGGTCGTATGGACCACGTGAACGAACATTATACGGTCGGATAATTGATAATACGGTACGTAAAACTTAACCAGGCTTTCGCTTGTTAAATTTACGATCGATCTATAGAATATTAATTACGACTCCTGAGGTTTAGGCGCCTTTTAATTATGCGTAATGAAATTTCCAAACGTTGATATTCGATAATTTTAAGTCAAACATCGAATCTCGAGGCGGTGATGTACTAAACCTATAAATGATGTACAGGTATAGCATTTTGAAACACGTATTGAAGTGGTTAAGGAGAAAGTAATGTGTCGTGTCTGAAAATGTATCAACTTTCATTCGATTAAATTAATACAAAACTAGAGATTTTGTTTTAAGATAAAAACCGTATAGGTAGATAAAAAAATAGGAATTTTTCAAGGATTTCAAAAGGCTTCGCTCTCGTATTTCGAAAGGGAAATTGTATCAATAATTTTGGTAAAACAAGAGTATACTAAAAATGGACGGTTTATAAAGTCTACATGTAAAATATAACATCGTATTTAATATAAACAATTGTCGAATTATTAAGTAATGATGATGCAATAAGAGATGTATATGAAACGTAATTGTAACTTACTACTTTTAAAGCTTTTAAATTGCTTACATCTTGAAACGTTAAATTTAACAACAAATACCGGAATCAAGAAATACAAAATAAATGTTTCCACATAAAATTTACCTAGGTTGCGAATATGTCTTTAAATGTACTGCACTCCAGGCAGAAGCTTAGAAAAGCCCACCTATGTATCACTATACATAACAACTGCATACTTAAACGTCACATACAATTATTTGCCGCATCACGGTACGACAGTGCACCGGTTTCACAGCCAGGAAACCACTCCGCTCCAACGCCAACTCGAAGCATGACTCCGCAAATTGTACTCCATTTATGTTTAATTTCAATACATTATCATAACCATTAACATTGTGAGCCAACCGGTACGATAAACGCAGGCTCCTTATTATCGAACCTAATTATTGCTCTTTGTGTTCAAATTCGGGAAGATTTTTTTTTTTATTTAAATCAAGTCACGTTCGCGTCGGAGTGAGAACAATGAGGGATAAAAGTGTATTGAGCTGTTAACGCGCCTCGCGACGTATAATCCTAAATATAACTTCCTGCGCGTACGTATGTATACAAAATGTTTACCGAAACATTTTCAGAACAATGGTAAGCACTGAACCCTTTTATTTCAAGACAAATTTGTTCAGCTAATGCTTTCTCATGCTCGTCTCATATTTATTGCTTTCAACTGCTTACATACAACACACATTCCTCGCCTAATATTATTTTTAATCGTGAAGTAAGCCACAGCTACACAAGTTGATGACTTTTGAAACAATCTTCTTAGGTAAAAATATTGAGTACGTTGAGCTAATTAAAACTGTTGCGAAGAAAACTCGGAAACTAGAAATTGTTACTTTGTAAAATTATTTCTATTTTGCTAGCGGAATACATTAGAGTGAACACTTACACAGCCGCATAAATTCTCCTCTGGCAGAAGATGTCACATAAACTTGATTTATCTTTTGTGACGTAAGTTAACTCCGTAACAAATCTTACGTTAGGGTTTACTAAAAAATATAATGTTTCTAAGTACAGAGCTTAAAAGCTAACTTTAAAACTGTTGTAGGATCTTTTAACAATGAACAAGTAATTACTAATATCAGTTCCTGGGATCTACCTTTAAATTAATTTAGTTCTATTTCATTACTAAAACGAAGATACAAAGCAAAATTTCAAGGAGAACCGAATTCATAGAAGTTTCATATAATATTTATTAAAAAAAGATAAATATAGTAATTGGCATAATGTAATAGATTTATTTAAAAATTGGAGGAAAATTTTCACCAAAGAAATTTAGCAAAACGAAAGCATTTTGACGTAATTTTAGTAAAATTAAATAAAAATATTAGAATAAAAACCGTCGTAAAATATTTACGTCTAAACGTCCCATATATCTTAATCATGTTAGTAATAATAAGAAATTATAAAAAAAGAGCACCTTAAAATTTTGCCAATCATTCAAAGTAGAAAATACTGAAAAGCCCATTCATACACTTAAGTATTGAAATTGTTGATTGAAAAAATGAAATCAATGAATTGAACATTAAAGAATGCTTTGAGATAGATAAAAATCGAGCCCAAGCTAAAGAAACCGTGTAATAAATGTGGATCGTAATATTGTAATAACATCTCATAATTAATTTTAAGAACAAACCACGTTAAATCGACAAATAAACTTCCCTAAACGTATTCACAAAAGATTTATCATATAAAAAGCGAAACACGAGCCTCGCACGTTTTATGGAAAAGCGACCCAAACTTTTCTTATAAGCAGCCACAATTTTACCGGTTCCAATTCATGATTTCCTATAACACTTCTGCAAAACTTTGACCCTTATCTTCATATTTCACAAAATCGAATATAAATATATATCTTCGCGGAGGAAACAACAAAACTTCCATTTTCAATTTCCGCAGCCCCGCGGGTTTTTGATTTTCGAAATAACAAAATAGTTCAGCCTGTTCATGTTTTATAACTCTTTCAATTTTGTTACAGTCACCTACTTATACACATACAGCCGAGGCCTCATTCCAAGGTAATCGTTTAAAATTAACATACTTGAAACGCATAAACCATATGATTGACTTATTATTATTAATTGAAACTATTTTAAGAGTTTTATCGTGTTTTATATGAATTAAAACACAAACTTAGAAGACAGTCTCAGACTTCTTAATGCGAAATCAATTACCGTTTTTCATAAAATTGTTAATTTGGTCAATTTTAACGCGATCTACACAGAAAAACCTAATAATACTTTTAAGGCTTAGCGCTGATATGTTTGGTTTTTGATTTAGGGGTAACCCCAAAAGGGGTTCAATATGGCCCGTAGAATTCAACAATTTTCTCTATTAAAAATTTGATAATTTTTCATCCTAAGTCTGACGTATCTTCCTGCCAAGAACGTTCTTTATCGAGGTCTTTTAGAAGACAAAGTGACAACGATAGCAAATCGCCATAACATAACAACCTTCTTGCCACCGTGCTGCACTCATCACCCAAAAATAATAATATATTTTTTTTTATTTAATTACACTTCTACTACAATACTTCTTGGAAGTAGAATACCTAGCAATTCAGCGATTTTGCCAACCAATGCGGATTCAGCAGTCGCTACGAAAGGTTTTGCGGTGTATCAAATCTTATTTATTGTTAATGTCCAGCACATTCGGCCCTTTTAGAATATCGCCCTTAGAGAAGAGCAGGTCGCAGATTGAATTTGATTTTTTTTTTACTTTTACATCAGTTAAATGTTTTTTTTAATTAGTTCGTCCTATGTCCACATCCATAACCAAATGTTGTACACACTCCTGTGTCTTTTAAAAGGGATGTTGCACTTTGCACAAGGTAAAAACTGACAGCTCTTATAGTGATTTTTTTCAACGTGAAAAATTTACTTCATCCCATAGAGAAAGACAGTCCACTGTGATCGAAGATAGAATCCGTAAAATAGATTCCGTTATTCAGGTATCATTTAAATTATATTGAGTAACATTCGTTTTTATTTATAGGCAACTCGCAAATCGTTTAGTTAACATTTCACGAAAAAACGTCTTATATACGTAAAAAGATATTTTATCAGCACTTGTATACGTTTAGATTTAAATACCAGTTCGGAATCCGATAACGAAAAGTAATGCGTTAAAGGTAGAGGATCCGTCAAATTAAAGAATAATAAAATCAAAATGTCTTACGTAGTTTACATTCATGTTGTACTTTGTTTTACAAGATTTAAAGAATACTGCGGCTACTAGAGCTAGGAATTTATGTTAATAGTAAACATCCTGATAGCTGCAGTGGAGCCGGCAGTACTAGGGGAACTAAGCTATGCGATCTACGTATTTCTTTTAACTCTTACATACTTTAGTACACACGATACCACAATATTCAAGTCGATATATTGAACTCAGTGTTTCTCGTACCTTTGCTTGTATGGATTTTGATATTTTGTATTTTTATATGGATTTCTTGTATGGATTTCATTCTTCATCTGTTCGTTCGTATTTCGAATGTCTATAGAATGTCCAGATGTGATGCACACATTCTTACACGATCAGATAAATTATTTTCCGTTAATTCACGTGGAACACAAATCCAAGAAATTAAAAGTGATCTCCAACAGTTGTATGATGAATGCCAAACAATTCTGCAATTTCTCGACTTGTTAAATGTGGATTATTTTCGAACGTTGATCGCAAAACATCATTATCGATCTTGGATGGTCGTCCAGATCGATCACCTTCTTGAGGCTCAGATCCCCGGAACGAAATTTGCTAAACCATCTTTGACAAATACGAACATTTACAATATATTTTCCAAATACCGCACATAAATTTTGCAAAATGTAACCGATGCGTTGCTTCCTTTTTGGAATTCATACAAAATGCAGTGTCGTAAATGCACTTTATCTACTGACATGTTTTTCACTTTAAATATCACAAGTAAATGATGAACGGTAAAAAAGGACTCTTTTTTTATTATATAGCAAATAAAAAAAAAAACAAAAAAATTCGAATGTCTAGTGAGTCGGATGTTTTTTTTATTTACAAGAAAGCCAGTTTTTTACCTGCCAGTTTAAAATACGATAGAACTTTCCCTCCTACCCAATAAAATCGGTGTCTGTACATCAATTACCTAAAAACTTAACGAAAAATTCAATCAGCTACTTGATAACTTGTATTTCTATTTACTGCAGGGATTTTTTTTTGTGTATGTATTAGCAGTTAAGTATACAACGCAATAAAAAGGTTTTGCTTTGATACAATTTATTTCATGTTTTAATGCAAGAAACAATTCCCGGAAGCCGGATAATGGTTGCCGAGTCTACACACTGATCCTAACAATTAAGATTTAAGATCACATTTCCACCGATCTTAATAGCCTGAATGCAATAGAGCTTTTAGAGAAGAGAATTCGCTACCAAACAACACAGTCACATTCATAGTTAATTTACAACATATACCTAGTCTAGCCATAAATTCTGTTACTGGCTGTTTA